>PVIU01018047.1:0-40042 GCA_004026605.1 Ondatra zibethicus
TCTCTCTCTCTCTCTTTCACACACACACACACACACACACACACACACACACACTGGGGCTCACCCTCAGGAGCATCAACCTCTGCAGGCCAGCTCACACTCACTCACATCACCCGCATCATGTCATTCCCCAGGGCTCACCCTCAGGACCATCAGAGGACTCTCCTATGTTTCTGTTCTTTGTTTTCTTAGATCCTCAAACTACAGCACTAGGTCTTTGTTGTGTTCTCTTTCCTGCTTCTTTGACGTAGTACTCACTGTCGTAAAGGGTTTCCTTGCAGCTGCCCTGCCTCCTTCCCACTGGCTTTCGCATACTGCATTTTCATTGTTCTTTATCTCAGGAAAAATTTTAATTTCCTTTTCTTTGTTGACATAACAAATTAAAATAAAACACTGAATTGTCATTTTACAAATGACAATTAAGGGTCAGTGAGATAAGTCAGCTGACAAAAGCCCTTGGTGTGTGTGCCTGATGGCCTGACCAACATCCTAGAACCTATGGAAGAAGGAGAGCACCAGCTCCAGAAAGTTGTCCTTTGATTGCACAGGTGCAGTAAGGTATGTATACAAACACACACAAAAATAAGACACATTTAAAAAATATGAAGTAAAGGAACAACAAAAGAGAGTTAGTAATTTCAATGTCTCATACTTTAAATACATCCATTTTATGAATCATAAGTTATGAAATATGCATGGGAAATTATGTAGAGTGCATGTAAAATAAGGCATTCCCAAATCTGGAAGGCTTTATATGCACTAATATTATGACACAAACTTCAAATTAAAGCAAGAAGAAAACATTGAAACTTTCCCATAGCAACAACATTTAGTTCAACCTAAGAATGAAGGGACGGGGACTGCAGAGGTGGCTCAACAGTTAAGGGTGTGTCCTGCTCTTACAGAAGACCCAGTTCTTCTCACAGTACCCACAACAGCTGGTGGCATCCACCTGTGGCTCCTGCTCTGGGAGCTCCTAAGTCTTTTTCTGGCTGTGTAAGTGCCCACACACGTCACACCTGCTGCGTGTGCATAAATAATAAAATAAGTAATAAGTAATAAAATAATTTTAAAATAAAGAAGCTGATAATAAAATGGCTAAAAAAATTTAAAAAGATAATTACAGTAATCTGGGTGTTGGGAGGGGTTGTTTGGTTTTTTGTTTGTTTGTTTTGGTTTGCTTCAAGACAGGGTTTCTCTATATAACCGTGACTGTCCTGAAACTCACTCTATAGGCCAGGCTGGCCTCAAACTCACAGACATCCACCTGCCTCTGCCATTCAAGTGCTGGAATTAAAAGTATGCACTACCACCACCTGAAAAGAAATTCATTATGACACATAACAATCAAAACACTAAGTGTATATACTAAAGAAGGGATATTAAAAGCTGAAGAGGAAACAGACCAACTAAGGTAAAAAGGCAGACCTACTAGAATAACACCTGATTTCTCAATAGAGACTTTAAAAGCCAGAAGGGCCTGTATGGATGTTCTACAGACTCTAAGAGGCACAGATGCCAGCACACACTACTGTACTCAAAACATTCAATAACAATGGATGCAGAAAGAAAAACACTCCACAATATACCAAATTTAAGAAGTATGTGTCTACAAATCCAACTCTACAGAAAGTGATAGAAGGAAAACTTCAACCTAAAAAGGTTAATGACACCAAAGAAACACAAAGAATAAATAATCTTAGACCAGAAAATCAAAAGATAGGGAGAAAACCACACTACCACAACAAAATAGCAGAAACCAACAAACGGTGTTCATTAATAACTCTCAATGTCAATGGTGTCAATGCACCAATAAAAGGCACTAATAGGAGAGATGCAAAAGCAGCAGGGTCCATCCTTCTGCTGCATCCAAGAAACAACCCTTAACAAGGCTACACATCACCTCAGTATAAGAGGATTATACTGATAGTACAAGCAAATGGGCCCAAGAGATAAACTGGTGTGATCTGACAAAATAGACTTCAAAACAAACCTATCAAAAAAGAATAGGAAGGACACTACATACTCATCAAAGGGGGGGAAAAACACCACCAAAAAGCCTACCTTAATTAGGGTTTCTGTTTCTGTGAAGAGACACCATGACCAAGCAACTCTTATAAAGGAAAACATTTAATTGGGGCTGTCTTACAGTTTCAGAGGTTTAGTCCATTATCATCATAGCAAGAAGTATGGAGATATGCAGGCAGACATGGTGCTGGAGAAGGAGCTGAGTGCTACATCTTGATCTGGAGGCAGCAGAAGGAAAAACCATGAACCATGCTGGGCATAGCTTGAGCACATAAAACACCTCAAAGCTTGTCTCAACAGTGACATACTTCCTCCAACAAGGACACACCTACCTACATATGCACATATGTAATATATTTAAGACATGGATATGTAAGGAAAAGGTAAGAATTAAAAATCATGCAGAGGAACTCAAAGGGAAGTAAAATGTCATGTAAGAAAGAAAAAAGCTTTCTAGCAACAAAGAAGGATGTTTCTCAACATTCAAAGGATTGGTTCCTCAAAAATATAAATATAATGAATGTACATACACTTAACAAGAGAGACTCCATAAACAGAGAGCTGATTCAGATGAATGATGTGATTCAATGGAACCAACATCTGTAGCCGGAGATTGTTATACCTTTTACCCACTAACAAACAGAATCCAAGAGATTAGTTACTGAGAAATTTCCAATTACATTTGTGGGCTCTTTGTCCTAAACTGGTGCACTAGAGCACCACACAGTGGGAGAGTGTGGGCAGCTCCTGAGCCTCTAGGGCACAGCAAATAGTGGATCATAAAAAAGCCCATTACACTTGTTAAAATTGATATTTTGTATTTTATATTTACTCTGATCAGAATGGAAGTAAATTTGATATGAATATAATGATAATCATAAAGTTTCTCAATATTTGAAAATTGAAAAACATTAATAATTCTAAATAACCATGGGCCAAATATATAATCACAAGGATAATAGGAAACTAATTTTGTACTCAGTTCTCCTGAAAATACCAGATCTCAAAGCCTGTGCTTAGAAGGGAATGTTTAGTTAAAAGAAATATTTGAGAAAATAATAATAATTTTAAAACCAAGGATCTAGGGTTCAACTTTAAGATGCTAAAATTAAAGATCTAGACAATGTTTACCCAAATTACAAGGAAATAGGAAAATAAAGAATATAAAATATTTTCTATTATTTTATTGAGCTATATATTTTTCTCTGCTCCCCTCCTTCCACCCTCTCCCCTTCTATCCTCTCCCATGACCCCCACAATCCTAATTTACTCAGGAGATCTTATCTTTATCATCTTCCTATATAGATCCATGTATGTCTCTCTTAGGGTCCTCTTTGTCATCTAGCTTCCCTGGAATTGAGTACTGTAGGCTGGTTTTTCTTTGCATTATGTCTAAAAGCTACTATGAATGAGTAAATATTAAATTTGTCTTTCTGGGTCTGGGTTACCTCACTCAATATGGTTTTTCTAGATCCATCCATTTGCCTGCAAATTTCAAGATGTAGTTATTTTTTTCTGCTGTGTAGTACTCCATTGTGTAAATGTACCACATTTTCCTTATCCATTCTTTGGTAGAGGGGCATTTAGATTGTTTCCAGGTTCTGGCTATGACAAACAATGCTGCTATGAACATAGTTGAGCACATGTTCTTGTGGTATGATTGAGAACCCTTTGGGTATGTACCCAAAAGTGGTATTGCTGGGTCATGAGGAAGATTGTTTCCTAATTTTCTGAAAAATCGCCACACTGACATCCAAAGGGGTTGTACCAGCTTGCATTCCCACCAGCAATGCAGAAGTGTTCCCTTTTCCCCACAACCTCTCCAGCATAAGTTGTCATCGGTGTTTTTGATTTTGGCCATTCTAACATGTATAAGATGCAATCTCAGAGTTGTTTTGATTTTCATTTCTCTGATGACTAAGGATGTTGAACATTTCCTTAAGTGTCTTTCAGCCATTTCAGATTTGTCTGCAGAGAGTTCTCTGTTTAGTTCTGTACCTCATTTTTTATTTGGATTATTTATTCTTTTGATGTCAATTTTCTTGAGTTCTTTGTATGTTTTATGTATGCCTAATATGGGATTGGTGAAGATCTCTTCCCATTCTGTAGGCTGCTGGTTTGTCTTGTTAACCATGTCCTATGCTTTACAGAAACTTCTCAGTTTCAGGATATTAACATGTAAAAGAATGCAAATAGCTCTATCTCTATAGCAATGCACAAAACTCAAGTCCAAATGGATCAAAGACCTCAACATAAAATCAACCACACTGAACTTCATAGAAGAGAAAGTAGGAAATACACTTGAACGCATTGGTACAGGAGACCACTTCCTAAATATAACCCCAGTAGCACAAACACTGAGAGTGACAATAAATGGGACCTCCTGAAGCACAGAAAATATTTTTAAAACACTACAAATATGTGATAAGAAGACCAAAAAGTTGGTCACAATAGATACTTCTGAGATCCAAGGATTAGGCTAGTGTGTGCTCTCCCTAAGATTGGGAACACCAAACTCATTAAAGCGTCATGGAATGGCCAAATAGAAAGAAGAAATAACCAGATAATCATAATAATTATATTTCATACAATCATTGAATTATGAAATTGAAAGTTTCCATCTGGCCCTAGAAATAGTTCTTTCCTTATGCAAACAATTTCCCACCACTTTTTTAAAACCCTCATGAACTGGTAAAAATGTAAGCCCTAAAATGCTGTGCCTGTTTTTGCAAAGCATTCTACATTTTTTCACAAGTGTTCGTTTTACGTTGACAATGCATTTATCCAAGGTAGCTTGTAAAACTGCCTCAACTGAAGAAAGCGGCTTTTTTTCCCATTCTTTACAGGCTGTAGCAAAAACTCGTGGTGTGAAAACACCGTCTCCATGCTTGTACTGGAACAGATGCGGCAAATACCTGTTCGCTGTCCTAATAGAAACGCTGAAGAAGCACTGTAAATGTGGAGAAAAACCCAGTGCACTTAATCCTCTGAATATAAAATATTGGCATCCCATCTATTAATTAGCTTCTCCTTCTAAAGGAACTGTAAGAGGAAGGTAGAATGTAAATAGTAATTAGTCTGATCATAACTAATCAGTATACTTTGTCCTCAGGACCACGTCATATAACCCTTAAGAGGAAGCTAAAATGACATTTTAAGTATAATCAGGGATTAAAACTTTGGAGTGCCCATATTCAAAAGTTACAGCATAACTTTTCGTGAGACAGATTTATTTCACAGACGTATAGCTTAAGATTTCCATCTGAAGCACTATAGGTCATCTCTTTAAAGGTGCTTCGTGAGTTATGATTTAGGGAAATGAGAAATGATTTAATTCCAAATAGCCCTAAATGAAGAATTTCTCCCATTAAAAACCCATTCCATAGGGTCAGAAGATAATGGACTACCAAGATCCTCTTTAAAAATTCAAGTAACTGCAAAAGAAAAGGGTCATGAAGAAAGACACTGTGTGCGAATTCTCCCAAAGCCATCAGTGGAATGTGGCAAAGTATGAAAGGGGTTGATTTGTGGGAAATATCACCACTGGAGGAGAAATCGCCTGATATCAGGACTTTGCTTGAGTAAATGGAATTGGATAATCATCTAGGGAAGGGCTCTAGTCCTACTGAGTTTCAATACAGTTCTACTGTGTTACTCTGCAAGAGTACAGTAGCTTGAGATACTCAAGTATAAGAAGTACGTGCAAATTAAAATACATTTGATCACTGCCAAAATACAAATTTTTCCAGTTTATCATTAGAAATTTCATGACAAGAAAATACATGGCTGCCACAGAAACAGATGAACTTTATTATTGTCATTAAGATAGTAAAGGACATGGATAATTATTAAGATGTAAAATATTTTGAGATTATTGATAGTTCTGTGGATTTCATTTTCACTATAAACTCCATTAACTTGTATGGTGCAGTTTTGATACCAAACAAATTAATGCTACAAATACCTTGAGTGAATAAACTACCCAAAATTAAGGGCCAGTTCAACAGTCTGACCTTTTAAGGTTATTATAAACCAAGAAGAGTGATTCTTTTTAAGTATTCCCTATATTTCTTATTATTCCAATGACTTGGTCAAATGTTGCCCTCCTCAGGCCAGACGTGGTTTACCACCGAATTTCAGCTGGCATGGGCTGAACTTGCCACTCACTGAAAGGGAGCGCTCTGGCAGGGAAATTGTCTACAGATAATTAGTATAAACCCAGGTCAATTCGAAGACTAGTTTTAATTTTGAAAAGGAAATGGCGTAAGAGAAATATCTGTTGAGCTCAGGCAATATTCCTTGCTTTTACTGGCAAATCAGCATTGTCAACCCCCTGGTTAAAATCACTTCCGTCTGTCGCCGGAGTAAAACTGAAGAGCTAGTTCAGATTTATGAACCCCGCCTGGCCTGGGTCAGTGGCAGCATCACGTGCCTTGCTTCCCACTGGCACACCAACCGCCTCGTTCATGACCACACACGGCCATCTTTATCCTTCTAGGCATACTTCTAGGCATACTTCTAAGTACCTGACATCAGCAGGTACTTAGTCAACGGTCTCTGCCCACACAGTCTACCAGGCAGGGCTGTTCTTCAGCAGGCCCCCACCCTACTGTCACCTCCTCAAAGAGATCTTTCCTGGGTGTCTAAAGTAGAATTATGCATTTTCAATTTCATTGCCCTATTAATTCCATTTGTGGGACTTAAAATAACCTGTGCCTCATTTGCTTACTGGGTTATCTCTTGTGCATTTTAGACTATTGTCTGGGTGAACCTGGGCAGTTAGTTCTAAACTCTGAAATTGCTTGCCACCCCTCTCTGGAACACAGCCCTGTGTGTGATGCAGGTGGATTTCAGTTCTATTAAGTCTTCTCTTATTTTTACCAATAGTCAAAAGCTTAATGAGAATTGCCATGACTGCTGGGTTGTCTTGGCTGACATGTCAGCTTGTTTTCCTTTTGAATCAGGTTGAAATGGATGGAAAAGAGACTACATTTTTGAAACATCTGGAAACAAAACTATCCGATAGACTGAATATGGGACGTGAACGAATTAGTGAAAACTCATTCCCACACCTGTGAAAACGGAGACGTAACTTTGTTAGCTGTTGGAAAAATCATGGGGATGAGTGGGCATGAGGGAAATGGAGACACTTTCAGTATTGTGTATGTTAAATCTGAAGTGATTATATATTTGTTTAAATGGTGATAAAATGATGGGTATGTAGCTGAATATAAAGCCGAAGGCAAAATCAGGCTAGGGGACCAATGGAGCAGGAATGAAAATCACCATTGTTGTAGACATTCCCCACAGGTGACCTGAGTGATGTACCCCACCTTTCATCTATTCCAGACACACACTTAGGCTCTCTGAGTTCAGATGGCAGTGCACTCAAGTGTGTATAGAAATCCTATGCAATTCATCTGCTTGGCATTTCTGTTTCTCCCCCATTCTTTACCTTGATTTTCATGTATCCACCAACCTAGCTCTGTAATGGAGACAAGGCCCGAAATTTCACTGCTGAATTCACAGCAACTCTTTCTCCTTCACCTTACTTTTTCACTTTAAAGACATTAACCTATGTGTTTGCCAAATGACTGAGCATTAAATGGAGCTGTGCGACTTCCTTAAAGAAAAGTGATGCCTTTGGCTTTTCTGTACCTAAGGAGGTGACCCTTAAGATTGTATTATATCAGAGGATAATTGATGTTCTGCGTGTTCCATTCTTGTTATCTTCCTTCTATTAGATGTTTGCATGGCAAAGAACATGTTCCGTTGGATAATCTTAGCAATTTATTATCCTGAACCAATCAGGTCATTAGCAAACACAGCACAGCACATCTCTGTTCAGCTATAAATGAAAACAGATGTCTATTTATAGATATAGCAGTCATATTAGTATGATTTTAATTCATTACTGTGAGTTTCTGCACAATTTTCATTTCACATGTGGTAGAAATTATAAAATCCTGTATTAAAACTGTCTTTTAAGAGGTAGGGTTATGGACTACCAATTATAAAAAAAAAATACAGACAAAACAGTTTAACACAGTTGCCTGAGCAGAGCCAAGTGGCTTCCTTATAAGTCTTTATTGTTGAGCTTTCAGAAAAAGAAGCCAATGCTAGGGCAGAAATGTGCAAAACTGAAGCATTACAATATTCTCAAATCTAACTATCAGTCAAAGTTCTGCCCAGAGGGAGAAGGAAATGAGCGAGGCTACTTGAGGTGGTTATGAAGGCTCACAGACATGCAGGAAGCAAGATGACAATGCAGGAGAGACCTTGAATCTCTTGTTTTCATCTGAAGGATTAAGACACAGGAGACCTACAATTTAAATTCCAGTCTACAAGTGGATGGGGGGGGGTGTCAAAGAAAATAGGTGTGTATTTCACTTTCAGTTTGAATCAAGAAGCCTGAAGGAACGGCTGCCCACTCTCAAACAGTTGGGAAGCAGGATGTTCCTACCGCATGAAGGCCAGTCTTTGTTCTAGACAAGCCTTGGATTCACAGGATTTGAACCTCTCAAGCAAGGAAGGTAATCCCTTCACCTCAGTCTACCAATTCAACATTCACATCACCCAACAGCATTGTTATAGACACTCACATAAAGAGTGTTTGATGAAATAGCTAGACATTGAATTGATGGCTCAAACAAGATGGCACATTAAATCAGCCATCTCACTGCCAAAGAATTATGATTACATATTTATTTTTATTCAGGTGTCCCAAAGAAATGACTCAAGAGGTCAACAAAATTCATGCTAGTTCTTTTTCACGTATACCGTTTCTTTCCCTGAACAATTACTTCAAGCCTTAGAATACTACTACAATTCTATAATATTAGGAGAGTTTACCCCAAAGGAGACTGAGAAAATCTTAACTTCTGGTTCCATGTCTACTGTACTGCTTCTTATCTTGGTAAATTCAATTAGTGTTATAAAATTCTACTCCTCTTGAATACAAGAAACGCACTGGACCCAGCAGCTCCTGTGGATCTTTGAAACTGAAGACAGTTCTCTACTATTGGGGCTGTGCAGATTCCTCATGAGTGCAGATGAACTACCAGCTCTCAATGCAAGGGGAAATCTTTTGTAATAACTGTGGTGGTTAGTGTGGCAGAAGAACCAGACCAACATGACTAACCATTTATTGACCCAATAGAAGTACAATAGGTTCATAATATCCATGATGTCCTCCAATAGGCACAGTCATATTCATATTCATGCAAAACTGTACCAAGCTTTTTTTTTAATTTAGTTTGGGCTTAGGGGAGAAAATATGGGAGGTGAAGGGAAATAAATAATTTAACAGTTCTTTCTGCCAGGATGTCTAAACCAGAGTTAAGCATCTAATTCCCCATTCCTTTATGATTAATATAGAGGTTCATTGTTTTGAGCTAGTTTCACTATCAGTGAATTCTTAATATTTGCTTGCTTGTTTGCAAGGCTATGATAGTTACAGCACCCCTCTGGGGTCCCAGTCACACAGACCACTTCCTATTGTATCCTACAGATCAAAGCAAATATTAAATTGAACAATTTTCCTACCAACTTTGTATTATCGTTCTTAACTTTTAACACACATATGTATATGCATTTATGCATATTTTCAATTGTTTACCCCGGTTATTTTTGCTTTTCTTTGCGTGTGTGTATACATGTGATGTACATGCTTATATGCATTTTGGTGAAGATGCGTGCACGGGAAAACCTGAGGTTGTTGCCAAGAATCTTCCTCTGTGATTCTCTTCTAAACTGTGTGAGGCTGGGGCTTGCAATCAAACCCAGAGCTCCTGTAGATGGTTATGACATTAGCAGACTTGTTCTGGGGAACCAGCAGTCATCCAAACCTGGAATCACAGATGGCCACCAATGCCAGCCCAGCATGTAAGCTTCTACATTCAATGGCTAGGTCAACTTCTCAGCCATGCCATCTTACTGTTAAGTGTAGAGATTTTTTTAAATAAAATTGTATTTGAGGTTTGGGAGAAAGCTCCTAGTGAAAAACACAGATTCATTTTGGGCTAATTTTACCCCTTATCAGCTAACCCCCCAAAAATCTAAATGTATGTCCACTGCATAAGTATTGTTGCAGACAGTTGTCATACGTTAATTGGAAAACACGACAATTATCCCACTGTGGCTACTGATGAAGAAAGCCAGATGAGATCGTTCAAGTCAGGGGTCTGAATCTACATTGACTAAATTAGCTGTCTCCCCCTTTTCCAGCTCTCATTCATCAGGTAATATGCAGCTACAATCACAGGTGAGGGTCGTGGTGTTTCACTGACAGTGAGACCTGCTCAGCCACTGAACATGTGGACATTGAGCAAATTGAATTTCTGATGATTGGAAGCCCTCTTGGGTCTGGTAGATTGCAAGAATCTTTAACTATGGGAAAGAAAGAAACTAAAATGCCCTGAGCACTCTGTGTGTTTCCATTTATATAACTATATTCTTTCCTAAAATAGAACGTTTCGCTTTTACATCCTTTACAAAAAAACGATTGTACTTTTTTTCTTTCGTATCTTCCAGCCAAATGACCATTGTCTTGGGCTTATTAATTTACCATCTTCTGAACATATCATACCAAGTAATAAAACTGAACAACAGGGCCATCCTTACTGATTTCTGAGAGAGGATTGGGCAAATTTATAGTAAAACTGTTCACTGAGTCTATCTTGACTTAGGTGCAATATTAACAGATAACTAGTAACCCGAACTTAAAAGGTTTTCGCTGTTTTTCCATTGGGCTGAGCCATAGACAGTACATGAAACTGAACAAGAGAAGTAAAAGGCAGCTTGAGAATTCTTTTATGTGACTCTCTTTTGATGCATGCACTTGTCACAGCCCCCTTACTTCAGGTTCTAAGCTTAGCTTGCGTTGATTGTTTGGTCAGCTGTGTTGAGAGTTCGGCATGACAGCAAATGTGACGTGATAACTGGGAACAGCAAGGATGCAGGTTGGATGGTACTTCTAAAAGCCAGTGTGGGACTTTGCTAATAGATTTCGGAAACCCAGTTATTCAGCTGTTTCTGCTGCTTCTGCCTTTCCAAGTCAAAACAAGGGCAGTCTTAAACCTGTGCAAATCAACTCACACTCAACTAGAGTGTCTCAGAGGCCACCTCATAGAACGCCAGTACAAAAAGCCCAGAAGCAGGGTCTCAAGTTCTCAGAGAAAGGCTAGTTGTCCCACCAAGGTCAGTGGCATGTTTCTTCACTGACTCAGCAGTCTTGTTACTCCAGGCCAAATAGAGTTCTATTTTGGAAGTTGGGTGTAACTTGGACCCCAACATTGAAGTTCCTTTTCTCCTGTATTTTATATGTTGGTAGAAGGTACCCATTATTAGAAGGGGACCAAAAGGCATTCTGTGAGGGAATAGCAGATATATTTTATGAATGTGTGGCCTTTAGTAAGAGGTTCTTAGCAGGTCTCTGCTGCCTACATCCCAAGCTATTTCTAGCCCAGAAAGAAAAGAAGCTAGAATAATTACCATGTGGCTGTTCCCTTGTGGTTTACCTATCACTATCTCTTCCATCTTAATGACAGTACCATAATAGGTGGTTGATTTGTCAGCCAGTCAGGCTCAGAGTCCTTAGAGTTATGTCTGACAACACAGGTTCACTTACATAAACGGCTTAGTAAAATTTCAATGCTTAAAGTAGGCCTCTTTTTTTCCTTTGAATAGTTTTACATTTAAAAAAAGAAAGAAAGAAAAACACTTGACATTAATTCTGACTCAACAAGACTCAGGTTAGTGAACTATTGTGGATTGCCAAGAACTTAGTGACATATCACTTCAGAAATGATGGATGCTTAGCAATTACTGATCTCATATTGCACTGACAGTCTTGGCACTGAAAGTGGAAGCTGTTCTGAATGATAAATGGATATGACAATTTATTAAAGATCAAAGGCACGATTAGCATTGGGTACAGATGCATCCATTTAGAAAGGACATAGGAGAAGGAAAACAAAAACAAAGATCAAGAGGATTTAAAATGTAGGAATTTAAACTTAGAAATGAAAGGCATACCTGTAATACACATTCCATTTTTAAATGGAGAAATTCTAGAAATGTAGCAGTAGTGTACCTTAAAGGTAAGGAAGGCGTACTTGAAACATAGTTCTAACACTTTCATGACCTCATCTACCCATCTCCTGATTGAGTCTCCCCTTTCTCCTCTTCAGGTCATTGGCATGCACTACCATGGCTTAGGGTCTCTGGTTTGATGTCCTTGCCATAGTCTGGTTATTTTCAGCGCTGAGTTTCTCAAAAGGAAATGGAAGACATGAAGTACTAGAACTGAAAAAGCTATGGGACAAAGCAATTTCCCCCAACTTTATGACTCTGTGGCATGTCTGCTGAAACAATTAGTAGATGGGACACACTGATGTTCTCAATGGCACATATAATTAACAAATCTTATACGGATACAATATGGAATACTATTAAACTGGAAAGAAAAATGAAACCATGCCAGGGGTGGCAGTGCACGCCTTTAATCCCAGCACTGGGGGGTGAGGTAGGTGGGTCTCTATTGGTTCATGAACATTCATGAATATCCTGGTCTACAGAGTAAGGATAGTCAGGAATACATAATAGGATACAGTCTCAGAGAGGGGGGGAGGAGGGAGAGAGGTAGAAAGAGGGAGGTGAAGAAGGACGCTTAAAAGAAATCCCACACTAGCTCAGAATTGAGACTAATAGAGGGTTATTTATTTAGGGGTAGACTCACAAATCACAATCCTCTGCTGGAACAGAGAACAGCAACCCAATCCCGCAGCCAGAAAAGAGGCCAGAGGCCTGCTTTACATCAGCATAAATAGTATAAAAGGCCACACCCAAGTGGGCTGGTAACTTAAAGGCTACTGGCTATAGGAATTCCTACAGCAGGGAGGAAGGGAGGGAGGAAGAGAGAGAGGAGAGAGAGAAAATCATGAACCTGCCTGGAATGAATGGAACTAGAAAAGATCATACTACATAAGGAAGGTACCAAGTAAGGTAACCCAGATAGACAAAGATCACATGTTCTCTCTCATATGAGATTCCTAGCTCCAAAGCTTTCTATGCGCCTCCATAGCCTGCAGTAACTACAGAAAGCAGCAAAGTGAAAGGGAACATCGCAGGGGTGGGAGAACAATAGAGACAGGAATAGCAGAGCATGTGGGATCTGAAGGGGGAAATGAGGAAAATGGGGGCTGTAGTTAGGGAGATGTAGGAAAACAAATACAGACTAAGAAGGAATGAGGGGGTTAGCTAACAGTAAGGATGGTTTGAAAAAGTCATGAGGAAGCATACTATTACCTACCTAAAACTCCAAAAAATACATAGGTTTGTGTATAAACATACACATACACTTCAAATGAAAATTTCCCATCTGGGCTAACTATGCTCTCCCCATGACCCAAGAACAATCTAAAAAAACTCCCAACACTAGGTATGAAAGCCCTCTCTTGAGACATCAGTCAGGAATGTACAAGAGATTCCCAATATATTATAGGATTGACCCCCTGAAAGTCAATAGGTGCTGAAAGTTCCTATTACTGAAAACATCAGGTGGTTTGAATAAGAATATTTGAATAGTTAGTCTTTAGGGAGTGGTGCTAATTGAGAGGGATTAGGAGGTGTGACCTTGTTGGAGTAGGTATGACCTTGTTTGTTGGAGGAATTGTCTCTCTACAGGGTGGGCTTTGGGGTTTCAAAAGCTCAAAGCAGGCCCAGTGTGGTAATTTGAATGTAACAGGGCCCCATAAGCCCAGGAAGTGGCGCTATTGGGAGGCACAGCCTTACTGAAGGAAGTGTGTCACTGAGGGGGTGGGCTTTGACATCTCTCCTCAGTGTCACAGTCCATTTCCTGTTGCCTTCTGACCAAGATATAGCCAGCACCATGTCTGCCTACACGCTGCCATGCTCCCTACCATGACGATAATGAACTAAACCACTGAAACTGCAAGCCATCACCTCAATTAAATGCTTTCCTTTATAAGAGCTGCCATGGTCATGGTGTCTCTTCACAGCAATAGAAACCCTGACTAACACGTTCAGTGTCTCTCTCTTCCTGTTCCCTGCCAATCTGGATGTAGAATTGCCAGCTCCTTCTCCAGCGCCAAGTCAGCCTGCATGCCACTATGCTTCCTGCCATACTGATAATGAGTCAAATCTCTGCAACTGTAAGCCAGCCCCAACTAAATGCTTTCCTTTCTATGAGTTGCCATTGTCATTGTGTCTCTCCATGGCCTTACAGCTTCTTGTATCCCACAGTTTGACAATGTTATTTAAAGAGCCTGAATTCAACTTCTGTTCATGGATAGGAGACCACTGATGTTACCCAGCCCATAGGTGAGGTAAAGGATAGCAACACCAAAGAGCCATCATTAGTTCAAGGCCCCCACAGTCTAACATGCCTATCTGTGCTTCCAGGTGCCAAACATTTACAAAGGGGAAAATAGGGACTACAATTAAAAACTTTATTTCCTGTCAAAGTTGACTTAAGACCACCATGTTCAACGTCCCATGCTCTAACTGCATGATCCCAAGATGCACTGCAGATTTCTTCAGCATCTGACCAAAGTAGTGAGCAAATTGTTTCTGTGTGGCCAGAAAAGGTCACCAAGGGAGTCCTTGTTAGCCCCAATTGCTGATTTGTGTTTCTTTCTTGTCTGATTTGTTGATTCTTCCATTTCATCTTCTTCATCTGTAGTGACTGTAAACCAGATCTTCAGCATCTTATCCCAAGAGGCACTGCAAGATTTACTTCCTGAGCTACCCATGCTATAGACTCCACAACCCCAGCATGACTTCTGGTCCCATAAGAGAAAAGTCTGGTCCACTGGGGCACTCATTAGTAAACAGGACAAACTGTCCTTTTTCACCCAAGTCACATCTTTCACAACATTTATATGTCTTACAATGGTCATTATCGACTTTTTTCAAAGGATTAGATCTGAAAAGTCTTATCATAAGAACCAAATAGGGTCTATTCTTCTGCCCCTTTGATTGAGCTGATCCAGTCATCGTGGAACATGAATTGCTCTGACTGGGGTGTGGTCTATTTTTCCTCATTTTCTAGTTCAACAACCTCTTCCAATGAGATATTTTTCAGTTCTACATATTTGACCAAGGACATTCTGGTGTGGGAGGTCCTTCTGTCTATCTGTTGCTTTTATTGGTTAATGAATAAAGAAACTGCCTTGGCCTGTTAGTAGGGCAGAACATAGGTAGGCAGAGAAAACTGGACTGAATGCTGGGAGAAGGAAGGTGGAGAGAGAAACACCATGGAGCCACGGCCAGAGTCAGTCATGCTGAAACTTTGCTGGTAAGCCACTGCCATGTGATGATACACAGATTAATAGAAATGGGTTAAATTCATAAGTAAGAGTTAGCCAATAAGAAGCTAGAGCTAATGGGCCAAGCAGTGATTTAATTAATACAGTTTCTGTGTGGTTATTTCGGGTCTAAGCTAGCCAGGCGGCCAGAAAGAACAAGCAGCCCTCCCTCCAACTTGGGTTGACATTCAAGTAACTGCAAGTCTGTGGCTAGTGCAGCAGAAGCTCGGCTTCTGCTGTCTTCCTCTGGTTTCCTCAGATCATACCATGAGGTTCCTTTCCATAGGCACCCAGCCCACACACATCAACTACCTCAGACTGCACAGTGGAAATACAGAGATTAAATTTAGTTTTTATCATGAAATGTCCTATTGTCTACATTTATTGTGTTTGAAAGTTTTTCTGGGTATAGTAGTCTGGGTTGGCATCTGTGGTCTCTTAGAGTTTATAGAGCATCTGTCCAAGCCCTTCTGGCTTTTATAATCTCCATTGAAAAATCAAACACTATTCTAATAGGTCATCCTTTATATGCTATTATATGCATGCATATGTATACATATATATTATTTCTTTGTTCTAGGCATTTAGTGTTTTTATTATTATGTGTTGAGGGGACTTCCTTTAATGGTTCTGTCTACTTGGTATGCTGAATGCTTCTTGTAACCTTGATAGTCATCTTCTTTGAGTTAGGGAAAGTTTTTTCTTTGATTTTGTTGAAGATATTTTCTGTGTCTTTGCCATTAGTTTCTTCTCCTTCCTACATTCCTATTATTCTTGCATTTGGTCTTTTCACAGTGTCCTGGATTTCCTGGATGTTTTATAACTGGAGTCTTTTGTATTTAATGTTTTCTTTGACTGACGTATCCATTTTTTTCTAGCATGTCTTCAGTGCCTGAGCTCCTCTTCTATCTGTTAGTGAGGCTTGCCCACTGAGGTTCCTGTTTAAGTTCCTAAATTTTTTATCTCTAATTTCTCTCAGTTCAGGTTTTCTTTATTGAGTCTATTTCTATATTCAGGTCTTTAACTGTTTTATTCATTTCTACTACTTCTTTGTGCTTCCAGATATTTCTTTAAGGGATTTATTAATTTCCTCTTTAAGGATGTCTAGCATATTCATAAAGTCTATTTTAAGGTCTTTTTCTTGTGCTTCATCATGTTTGAATACTCAGGGCCTGTTGTGGTAGGGTTTCTGGACTCTAGTAGAGACATATTGTCCTGACAGTTATTTATTGTGTTTTCACACTTGTGTTTACCTAGGTTTGGAAAGATTGTAATTCTAGGTGCTGATATCTGGTCCTATCTCTGTTGAGGGAATGTTTTGCTCTGTGGTTTCTGTTGCCCTCTTTGGTTCTTAGGGAAGTGTGTTGGTTGTGTGGTGCCTGGAGGGAAATTTTTCTAAGATCCTGATAGGTGTGGCCATTGGGGATTCAAGGTAAAACTTATTTTTAGGTATTGAGAGCTGACACTTAGGGATGGGGATGGGCTAGGAGGTAGAGTCTCTGAGGGATTTCACCCTCAGAAAGCAGGGTGTTCCACCAGGATATGCTCAGTCCTCAGATTGGGAGCAGAGAATGAAGAGGGGCTGCAGAAGGTGGTGTGTTGCAGAGCTGGGAATGAGACTGGGAGATGTGGAAAAAGATGTCAAGATCTGTATTTAGCCTGTTTCACTAGCCTGTGGATCCCAGGGAGTGCCTCTGAGGTTGGGAGATGGGAGAGAGCAATGACAGAAAGGAGGGAAGTTTGGAAGGGAAGATCTGTGTGGTCCACTGGAGATGGGGACAGGGGGACAATGTGGCCTCAGCAGGTGGTGAATGCTGACCTGTGAATGAGACTGGGGGATGGATTTAGAGAAGTTTCGGGAGTAGGGAAGATCTGCAATTAGTCTATCTGCTTCCCTCTCAATGTTTTCATTGTGTAAATTTTTCATTACGCAGGCATGTAGCTTCTTAGGGAGTATATATACCTGCTATTTGAATGACTCCATGATGCCTCCTGCACTCACTGAACAGAATGTATTGCCTAGAGGTGTTAAAAGACGAAGATTCTGTCACTACCTGGGCAGTCTTGGATATTTTTTTTAAATCAGCACTATGGTTTAAGGTTATCAAGGGCTTTTACACTTTTTCCTGCAGATTTTTATACGTTTCCATGGATCTTTTTTCTCCCAGTCCCTTGGCTCTTTCTAAGGTGTGTTTTGCCATTTTATATCATTTTCCTCCCTCCAGACACTGAAAGGTAGCATTCCTCAAAATCCTACCCTAGCCCTGCTGTCCATCCTACTCAAGGCTTCTTGCCAAGGCAACATTCCTTCCACCCATCTTCAGTCACCGCCTTCATTCACAGCCTACACTTCTTCCTGAGCTGCAGAACTGTGAAACTCACTGCCCACTTGACACTTCTGCTGAGGGAATGTAAAACACCACCTTCAGCATGTTCCAGAGCAAACTTATGTCTTCTCCGCCCCAATCACACCTCTCTGTCTTCCTTCCCATCTGTGACTGGAGCCCATGTTGGACTCTCCTTCTCTCTCTCTCTCTCTCTCTCTCTCTCTCTCTCTCTCTCTCTCTCTCACACACACACACACACACACACACACACACAAACCCATCACTCACTCAACCACGTAAAACACATCAAGTGTTTGTCCTAAAATGAAACTGGAATTCCTGACCACTTCGTGAACCCCTTTACCCAGTGATGCATGAATCAACATTATCATTCTTTGACTTATTTGTTTTATTGCCCTTTTCACTATTGGGATTTCCCTATCCTCTTTCCTCTGCTTGGCATCCTAACTGCATCCTAAAACTCCCCCCGCCACCCCAGTGAATGCTTTCATATGCCTTCATAAGCACACCCATCCCTCTGGAACATCGTGGTGGTACCATAAACTCCAGTTCCTCACACTCATTATTACAGATATTGAACATATATGTTTGGTTTTATATGTCTGGTTTTAATCAATATCTATCTTATAAACTTGATTTTAAGATCCCCTGGGAAAGAAATATAGCTATGTTATATATTTTCCAGGGCATCCAATAAATGACAATTGAAGAAGTATACACAAAGTAAGCTATTTGAGTGCACACAGTTTTGGATGAATTCTACTGGGAAGATATGCTGGAAACACAAATTCTGGCAGACATATCCCTGGCTGTGACTTATTTTTTCTTTATTCTGTGGCACCTTACATTTCTTTATTGTGCAGTGCCTCACACAATGCCTGCATACAAAAGTGTTCAACTATTGGTTTGTGAAGAAATACAACTTATCGTGGGAGTTCTGCTTTCTGCTTTCCATTTAAATATGTAGAAAGTGTCTTCGGCAGTTACCCTGAGAGGTGACAGGTGCTCACTCAGTTCATGCTCATATTAAATACATGACTCTACCAAGCATTTAAAAGAGGAAAAGATTAAGTCATGTAAATTGTTGGCTCCATGTTTTCTGAAAGCTCAGAAAGTAGAACAATTGTAAAAATTTGATTAATGTCATACCCAAGCTTTCATTCTAACCAAGCAGGTAATAAATGCTTGTCAACTACTGTAAAAACATTTTACAACAAGCTGAATACTGCCCTTTTCTTTGACAGACCAAAGAGCATATGAAAAATGAAACACAAAACAAAACATGGAGATTTTGTTTTCTGTTGCATAATTTTTTGCCCCATAAGGTTGTCATTTTGATTCCAGTTGATCTGTAGTTGAAAGATACAATGCTTTCTATCTCACTGATATCATTTTAGTACCTATGTCATGTTGAAAATTCTACATGTCATGCCGCCTTTAATGATGAGTTCATGGTTGTTTTGAAGGCAAACATCGGTGGTGAAAAGTGGGAACTAAAGCTACAGCAAGGTCCCACTGATGCAAAACACAAGCTCCTGCTGAGATCAAGGCTCTCTTCTGGCAATTGAAACAGGAGAGAATAGTATCTATAGCAAAGATAGGGAGGGCCACCTTCAAGACAAGATTGTAGGTAACAAAAAGACGTATGGTGGAAATAGGTAAATGAAGCATGTTTTTAATTACTGGCCACTGTTTCAGAGTCAAAGAATGATGATGTTGATTCATGCATCACTGGGTAAAGGGGTTCAAGAAGTGGTCAGGATTTCCAGTTTCATCTTAGGACAAACACTTGATGTGTTTTATGTGGTTGAGTGATGAGTAATGAGTGTGTGTGTTTGTGTGTGTGTGTGTGTGTGTGTGTGCGTGTGAGAGAGAGAGAGAGAGAGAGAGAGAGAGAGAGAGAGAGAGAGAGAGAGAGTCCAACAGGGTCTCCAGTCACAGATGGGAAGGAAGACAGTGAGGTGTGATTGGGGTGGAGAAGATATAAGTTTGCTTTGGAACATGCTAAAAGGATCACAGTTCTTCCTCCATATCAACAGAATAAAATAAAGAAGTGGGAATGCATAATTATGCAAAACTATATAGCAAACAAAAAGCATAAAAAGTCAACCCATGTGGTGGTAGAAAGCTATACATATAATAAAGAATTAATATCTTATACAAAGAACCACAGACAAGTGAGGAAAGCTGGGAACAGTTGAGGTGGCCTCCCAGGAAAGAACACAACAATTGTTCATCCAGTGCCAAAAGGTCAGCCTTTAAAATATGCATACAAGTAACATTATATGGACTCAACAGGTTATATTTAAGAAACTATACATATATACAAATACATATGCATGCAGTAACAAAAGAGAGAATATGAATTTGAATGAGAGTGGGGAGGGAGTTATGGGAGGCTTGGAGGAAGAAAAGGAAGAGGTAAACGTTGTAATGAAATTATAATCTCACCAATATGTCATTTTCTGTACCTGAGTAAATCTTTGCTATCCTGAATGCTCTGTTTTCTTCACAAGCAGTATTCTGCCCACTGGCTCACCACCTCAGGAGAACGATGGCCACAGAGTCGACAGCCACTGCTGCCATCGCTGGGGAGCTGGTTTCTGCTGGCGAAATTGAAGATGACCCAGCTCTTTCTACCTCTGCAGATAAAAATGAAGAATCTGGATGTGGATAGTGAAGCTAAGAAACCATTGGGTTTAGAACAGAAACATCTGGCAATGGGGAACATTCCATTGACGGTTAATGCATTCCAGGAAGCAGCTAGTCTTTTAGGTAAGAAGTATGGAGAAACAGCTAATGAATGTGGAGAAGCCTTCTTTTTTTATGGGAAGTCACTTTTGGAGTTGGCCAGAATGGAGAATGGAGTGTTGGGGAATGCCTTGGGAGGAGTGCATGCAGAAAGAAAGAAGAAAAGACAGAAGATGAATCTTTGGTGGAAAATAATGATAATGTAGACGAGGAAGCAAGGGAAGAGTTGAGAGAACAGGTATACGACGCCTTGGGGGGAAAAGAAGCCAAAAAGGCAGAAGGCAAGTCTCTGTCAAAGCCTGAAACTGGCACAGAGCAGGAAAGTGAAGTGGAGAAGGGTGGAAGAGAAGATATGGATATAAGTGAGCCTGCAGAGGAGCTACAGGAAAAAGTTGAATCGACTTTAAAGCAGTTAACCGAATCCTCTGGAGAGGCAAAAGAAGCAGCAATACCAGGACTGAATGAAGCTGAGGTCACTTCTGGGAAGACAGAGCAGGCATCATTGTGTGCTGAGGAAGGGAAATCAATTTCTTGAGCTTATGTTCAAAATAAAGAATGCAGAGAAACAGTGCATCCGGAGAAGGAGAGGAAATAATAAGCATAGAAAAAAAAGCCAAAAGAAACTTCAGACGATCAGCCTGTTGGGACTCCAGAAAAGAAGGGTACCGCAATGAAGGTAAAAGCTGAAACAGTAGATCCCGCAGTCAAGTCAGTGGGCGTGGGTGGGGAGGAACCAAAGGATCAGGTAGCTAGCCTCTGAGAGTGAACGAAGAAAGGCTGTTCTTGAGAAACTGTCAAGGAAAGACGATGAAGTGTCACCAGCGGTGGCTGCAGAGGCTATGTCAGATGTCTCTGCAAAGCCAGGGCAGGGGATTACAGTTCTTCTCAACAATGGTTCAGTTGATGGGCCATCAGCCGCAGGAGATCAGACTCCTAGGGAACCACAGACTCCTGCAGAAAGACTGACAGAGACTAAAGATGGTTCAAGCATAGAGAAGGTCAACACAGAGCTGGTTCCTGAACAGGAGGAAGCTGTGCCACCTGTAGAAGAGCCTGAGGCAGCTGGAGATGGGGTTGAGACCAAGGTAGCCCAGATGGCCACGGAGAAAGCACCTGAAGACGAATTTAAGATGGCTGCTAATGAAGAGGCACAGAGAGAGACGAACAGATGAAAGAGGGTGAAGAAACTGAAGGCTCAGAGGAAGAAGACAAAGAAAATGACAAGGCTGAAGGAAACACAAATGAATCAGTTCTTGAAAACAAGTCTCTTCTAGAAAGCGAAGAGGAGACTGGGAACCTAGAGCTTGCCTGGGATATGCTGGATTTAGCAAAGATCGTTTTTAAAAGGCAAGAAACAAAAGAAGCGCAGCTTTATGCTGCACAAGCCCATCCTAAACTTGGAGACGTTAGTGTTGAATCTGAGAATTATATCCAGGCTGTGGAGGAGTTCCAGGCTTGTCTAAGCCTTCAAGAACAATATTTGGAAGCCCATGACCATCTCCTTACAGAGACTCACTACCAGTTGGGTTTGGTCTACGGTTACAACTCTCAGTATGATGAGGCAGCGGCACAGTTTGGCAGATCTCTTGAAGTCACTGAGAAGAGAATGGCTGTACTAAATGAGCAGAGGAAGGAGGCTGAGGTTCATTTACTGAATGTGAGAAAGGAATTGAGGAGCTGGAAGAACTGCTACCTGAAACCGGAGAAAAGACAGAAGATGCAAAGGAGTCTCAGCACAGTGGGAATGTAGCAGAACTGGCCTTGAAAGCTACTTGGGTAGAGAGATCTTTTTCAGGTTTCACAACTGGTGGAGCAGGCACCTCAGTCTCCATGACTGACAGTAGAAAACCAATAGACAGTGCTTCCTCGACTGATATTTCCCATCTTGTCAGAAAGAAGAGGAAACCAGAGGAAGAGAGCCCAAGAAAGATGATGCAAAGAAAGCCAAGCAGGAGCCAGAGCTGAATGGAGGCAGTGGGGATGTTGTCCCCAGTGGACACGAAGTTTCAGAAAACGTGGGGGCTGAGGCTGAGAATCAGGCTAAAAGCCCGGCAACAGCAGAGGGGACCGTGGAGTCTGCAGCTACAGTAGAAGGCACTGCATCTTAAGAGGGAACAGAACCTTCTCCCAAGGGAAAGTGGTTTTGTACATAATGTATTTTTTCACTTTTGGGGATTCTTTTTGTATAACTTCAATAAAGATTGTATGCAAGAACAAGAGAAAAGAAATTATAATCTCAAAAACAAAAAAGTAAAGGGTTACTATCTGAAATATGTAAGGAACTCATACAATCCAACAACAAAACATTTTTTGCAAACTAAAAGCAAAATCCACAGATAACTTGATTATTGGCAAGGACAATCTAAGGACATTTTTCTAAGAAGTCATTCAAATGACCAACATGTGTATGGACAGATCTTCAACATCACTAATCAGCCAATGGTCCGAACCACAATGGCCTAGCACCTCAGACCGGGGAAGGCGGCTATAAATAGTAAGTCTGAAGACAAGTGTGTGAGGCACAGGTAAAAGAGAGCATTCATAGACTAGAGAAATGGCTCAGGGGTTAAGCGCACACGCTGCTCTTACAGATAACCCAAGGCTCAATTTTCAGCAGTCCTGTTGGGTGGCCCACAGGCACCTGCAGCTCCAGCTCCAGGGGATTTGGTGCCCTCTTCTGGCCTCCACAAGAGAAAAAATTAAAAAAAAAAAACTTCAGCAAAAAGATGAAAATAGAACTATGACCTGACTCCAGATCCTAGTTACTGGGATGTATCCAAAGAGGGGGGGGAGAAAACCAGTATGTTGAAGAATTGTTTGTACTCCAAACCTCCAGAAGTTTTACCATTTCGCATGATTAATGTAAAGTAGTAATTGGTTTCCTATTAATCAAATATTTCATGGGGGATAAAGAAGTAAAAACCCATCCTCTGAAGAGCCACTGCATGCTCTATTTTTTTCTCCAGATGACGACCACAACCCGCAATGGTGACTACCACTGGCATCTCCACTTTACTTTTCCTTCATAAGTCTGCTCAGCATAACCACAGTGGTTACTATTGATTCATTTGGTTGGCTCTGGGATAGACTAAGAGAATGCTCCTGGGTGGGTCAGTGAACATTTCCAGAAAGGAACCTGAAAGTGGAAGAGCCCCTATCACTGTGTATGTGCCTTTCAGTGCATGGCTCGGGTATAGAGGTTGGAACGAAAAGCCATGTTGTTTGTTTGTCTGCATTGGTTTCTGGGAGTGTATCTTATCCTCCTCCTTCTCCTCCTCCTCCTCCTCCTGCTGTTGCTGCTGCTGCTGCTGATGATGATGATGATGATGATGCTTTCATCCTCTGCTGGCACCAGCTTCTAGCTTCTTCAGCTGGACAGTAGACTGAAAACAAGCAACTCTTCATGAATCTTCCAAGTTTTCAGTGACAGGTTGAGACTGTTGAAGCATTTGGCTCCATGGATTTAGAGTTTTCAGCCTCTCCAGGGTACAGATGCCCACGGTTGAACTACCCAGCCCTTAGCATGAAAGCCATGCTACTGAGTCGCCTTTTATAATATGCATGTAGTCTATTGGTCCTGTTCCTATAGAGACTCCTATCTAATACAGCTGTGAAGCATACACACACATGCACATATGATGTGATGAAAACTGGATAGAAACTGCTTTTTAACGAGATAGAAGCAAGAGTAAAATAATATATTAAAACAAAACCATCATAACACTGTGTGTTCTCTGGAGGTTCCTAGCAGGTGGTATCTTGAAAATAATACAGGAGAAAACATAAGATTTTTTATTTACTCTTTATTAAGTCTTAGTAGTATAAATTAATTTTATGAAGAAAATAAATATTTAAGAAAACCTACTAATGACTAAGCAAGAAGATAAGGAACTAACCTGTCTGGGCACTTTACCTACATTCTTCTCTTCAGAACAACCTGGCTGAATCATACACATTATTCAGCTCTTTTATAGGTTAAACTCCTACAGCTTAGAGATAGTAGCTGAATGGCATCAATCAGAAGGAAGCTGCCAGAAAACAGAACTGATATGTATGACCATAAACATTTTTCATGTTTTAACTAATCACTCTTTAAATATTTAGGCCATTTTCTGTGTATGAGTGTTTGGTCTACAAATACGCACATGCAGCATGCATATGTCAAGGGCCTACAAAAGTCAGAAGAGGGCACCAGATCACACCGCAAGAGGAGTTAGGGATGGATGTGAAACTATGTGGATGCTGGCAACCAAACCCAGGTCCTCTCCAAAAGCTACAAGTGATCTTAACACTGAACCATCTCTCCAGCTTCTTAAGTGGAGATTATGATAGCAGAATATCGCTATAATTATTGTATTGCTATTTTTAATATCTTACCATGCTGCCTGATTCATAAATTAATTTATATGTGCATATATGATGGTTAGATTTTGTCAATTTAATAGAAATAATAATTATCTAGAGAGAACCTCAACTGAGGAATTGCCTTCATCAGGCTTACTGTGAGAATATCTATGGGACATTTTCTTGATTGATTGATTGATTGATTGATTGACTGACTGATTGATTGATAAGGGTGGGCCTAGTCCATTGTGGGTGTTACTATCCCTAGGCAAGTGGTCCTAAATTATATATGCTGAGAAAGCAGGTGAGATGCATTGCTTCAGTTTCTTCCTTCAGGTTCCTGCCTTGACTACCCTTAATGATGAACCCCACATAAGCCCTTTCTTCCCCAAAGTTGCTTCGGTTGGTGTTTTATCATAGTAACAGAAAGCAAACTAAAACAGAGAGAGAGAGAGAGAGAGAGAGAGAGAGAGAGAGAGAGAGAATCATAGTATAGATGGTATGCTGTACTATCCAACACTTTATGAATTCCTAGTTCTGGGGCTCATTGATGGTGAGCAACTCCTACTCTTGCAGAAGACATGGATTTAGTTCTCAGCACCCATATCATATAGTTCACAACTGCCTGTAACTCCAGTTCTAGGAAGTTCGATGCCCTCTTCTTTCTTCTTTGGGATCCTACATACATGTGATGCATACACATACAGTCAGAAACATACACATAAAATAATAATAAATAAACCATTTTTTAAGAAAACAGTGCTTGTTCTGTTTTGTTTTTTGTTCCACTTTTAAACTTAACTTTAGTTTTGCTAAATTCATCATTTTAACCAAAGATTACAGTATTGGTTTAAAAGTAGATACATAAAGTAACCAAAGAAAATACAGAGCCTAGAGATAAACTCAAGAATCTACAGCCAATTTCTTGATGAAAAAGATGCTCAAAACATGTATTGGAGGAAAGACAGACTCTTGCTTAGAAGACTGTATGCCCATATAAACAGGACTAAGGCCTGACCACCTGCTCAAGTATAAATAAGAAGTGACTGAGAGACATAATATAATGCCTAAAACTTTGAAAGTTGTATAACAAAACCAGAAGACCACTACAAGACAAATGGGATTGGCAATGGCCTTCTAGGTTTGACCCGTAAAGCACAGATAACAAAAGAGAAATCAGGTGCACTGGATTTCATCAAACTAAGGAGCTTTTCCATGGCAAGATCAGAAGACAGAAGCAGGGAATTATAGCACGAGTTCTAATAGATCTTAATAATAAAAGCCCAGAGCCAAATATAGGGGAAAATGCTGAGAGACCAGAGAAACAAAGGAGCAGACCACAGCCACCTCACCTGCTCAAATTCCCAGCGGAAAAGAGACTGAGCTCCTGTCTCCTCCCGCCTCTACTTCCTCTCTCCACCCAGTCATATCACTTCCTGTCTGTCTGTACAGACCTCCAGACCTCTATGGTTAGCTAGTAGCTAGCTCTGCCCTCTGATCTTCAGGTAAGCTTTATTTGTACAAACAATATATCACCACATGGAATATTCATAGACTATTTACCTGATAAGGTATTAATGTTTAGAACTACAGGAAGGACTCAAAAATTTTTTCACAAGGAAGTAAGCAATCTAACTAAAATGTACTGATGACCTGAATAGACACTCTGCAGGAGATGAGACTCAAATGACAACAGGTTTCTAAACACACATGGTGTATCAGCCATGGGAGAAATTAAAGCAAATCCAGATAAGATGTCATCTTACCACACTACAGTAGCTGTCCTGAGATGAAGAATACCAAGTTCTGACACGGGTGTGGAGAAAAGCAAACTCATATAACGTTTGTAGAAATGAGGATGTTACAGTCATGGAGAACAATGTGGAAGTGCTTCAGAAACTTAAGAACAGATATACGGTCAGATCCAACTCCACCTCTTCCAGATGTGAATCCAAAATGCGAAGTCAGCATATCAATGATGTATCTCCATGCATGTACTTACCGTACTATTCACATTATCAAAGATATAGCATCAACTCGGGTGTTCCCACATGAATGGATGAGAAAAGAAGGGGGGGGTCTCTGTATAGTAGAAGATGAATTACTGTGAAGAATGAGCTCATTTGCAAGAAAATGGATGAATGAGAGGAGTTAGATACATTGTGTCAAACTGACTTTATTTCATCTGGGTGCAGAATGGTGGTGATTAAGGTGAGGAAACATAGGGGAAGGGTGAAGGGAAGTTGCCTAATGGACACCCAAGCAAAGGCAGACAGAAGGAACGAGTTTTGATGGTCCTCAGCACAAGGGGATGATGACAGTTTATAATCACCTGTGGCACTTTTAAGAACACTTAAAAAGAGAAGAGAGCCTCATAGTTCCAGACAAGAAGCTGTGGCAAGAAAATTGCTGCCTCGGTCTGGCCATCACACTCACTGTGCACAAACAATACAAGTCAGCCAACAGCAAAATCAAGTGTGTCTCTTGCCTTGCTCCCTGCATGAAACAGAAATAAACAGCTTTATCTGCAGGAATTTGTTTAGGAACCCCAGAAGTAGAATCAAGCCCAGAATACACCAAATAAAAGACCAATTCAATCCTTAGGACTCTTTTTAAACTCTCTATACATATATTGTTTTTCCCACTAGCTTTGGAAAAATTATGGTAATTAGAAAATTCTTCCTGCTTGGCATAAATTCCCTATTAATAAACTAGAGAGGTTCAGAGCCTACTAAAGATATGCATCCTAACTGACATCATGCTTTCAAAATCAAAAGGCAGAAACTGAAAAGAAACCTACAGTAGGGCTTCATTTATTATGGGTTCAAAACAAACTTTCTAACAGTTGCTCAAGTCTTTGAAAACAAATGACATTCCCTGGAAGGAGAAGAAAAAGAGCACCGTGGACGGGAGTCAAAACATGTGCATTTTAAATCCAAACTCTAGGGTGAATGACATTTTCCCCAACATAGTATTTTTACTAATTGTTTGCAATTTCCCTACAACGCACCCCAACCACATTCAATTTCCACTCTTCCCAGGTCCATCCTCCCACCCTTGCACTTACCCCACCAAATAAAAATCCACCAAATACAATTTGTATTGCCCATATACTCATTAGAGCCTGGTCAAACTGTCAGTTTAAAACTGAGTCCCCCCCCCACACACACAATCCCCACCAGAAGCCACCAACTGCGAAGAGCTATGCTTTATCACAATTTTTAAGGACTATCTATAATGGCCTCCTGTCTGGATTTTTCTTTGGGGTGGGGGCTTGTCAAAGAAGCTGTCAATGTCTCTCGTTCTCGGTTATGAGTCTGCAGTCATCGATACCATCGCAAAAGAAACTTCCTTGTCCATAGAAGTCTGCAGCAGCACAGATCATGAACTTCACATGGCTTCTAGCTACAGAGATCATGGACATCAGCCTGGTTTCCAGCAGCAGCACAGACCACGGACATTAGTCTCTGGACTAATCAGATTTCTAAGTCTCAGTGTCCTTGTTGAAGGAAAACACACCCAAGGGAATGCTTAGCACAGCAATTTTCTAACAGAAGCCACAAGTGTCCAGTAGGAAACAGAATTTATCTTCAATCATCTAGCAGCTGGCTACCAAGTACTAAAGAAAAGACTTAAGGGTCTCTCCCTTGATGAAGGTTCTTTTAAACTGAATTTCCCAAAAGTGTAAATGGTCCCCTTTTACCATGGAAATGGGCATGTCTGAAAGACTCAAGACTCTGCATTTCTGACATTTCCAACATTCCTTATGCAGCTAAGACCAAACTTCAGACGGCTTGACCACTAGATGGGTATGGTGGTGCGTATCCATAATCCCAGCACCAGAAAGCTGAGGGGAGAGAATGGCATTAGCTCAGGCAGTTGTAACCACCCTTGACCATACAGTGATTTAGAAACTAAGAACATTATTTATTTATGCACCAAAAAAAACACGTTTTCATGTTTACCAAAAATTGGAACAGCAATGAGGCCATGTTTATTCCTGAAATCCAAGTCCAAATACAACCAATTGCACTTACAGAACTCTACATCTTTATCAGTGGAATAAGAAGAGAACATGATATTCTTTTTGCTCTAGGTCTTCCATTTAAGTCTTTTTTTTATTCCCTGCTATAGTGAATTTTTTCCAGTATAGATAAAATGCAGAACTTACCTTTCTACCTTCTCACTATTGGTTAAATGACATTTTAGAACAGGATACCTTTACGAAGGAGTCTTCAAAGGAGAAATTAGGTTTGTCTTTGATCATTCATCCATTCAAGGTTTGCAACATCTGCATAAACTGCAGCAGAAGCTGGCAATCTATATTTGCTGGGTCAGCCTGATCTTATTGTAAAGGCTAAAGTTATATTTTAAGTTTAAATTACTATGCTGAAGAGATCTATAAAATAAAAGTGCCCCTAACCTGCAAGCCCTACTTGTCCAAGAATGGATAACTTTCTGGAAGGTTGCGGGCTATTTCTCATGTAAAATAACAAGCCACATGTTTTCACGTAGGTGAACAAGGTTGGTTGCCCCAACTGCAGAGGATATGCTTGATGACAAGTAGGCATGAGGTACATAGGTAAGTAGGCAGGAAGTACGTCAGGATGTATGCTTGCTTCCAATTGGACGAAGGTGGGAAGGATGTAGTCTTATGGGCTTTGCCTTTATAAGTGCCTGACTAACCAAATAGAACACCATTCTCTGGGAATCCCGGTATGAACCTGGCCAGTCTCCACTGTCCTGGCCAATATTAAGTAAAGTTTGTTTTAATGGGACAATTGTGGATTTGATCTTCCTGTTTGCTTGCTAATAAATGAAGTCTTCAAACAAAGCTTTGAGCAGCCAAACATTATTAACAATAAAGTTTTAAGTTAATGTTCTCCTACTCTTTCATTTATAAGGAAATTATCATGAATTTTCAGATTCAAGGTGTGAGCACAGAAAATGTGTATTTTAGAAACTCAATCACAAACAAGTTAAGAAATGAAAACTTTTTTCACTTGGTTTGGGAGGTTATAAATGTTCAGCCTTAAGGTAAACTTCAGATACTTTTATTGACAAGGAGAGAAAAGGGAAAATGCTGTGCTTTCAAGTGGAAGCATTATGTGCCTTGGTTCCTAGTTGCAGTTTGTATGAAACAGCAAAGAGCCATAATGATATTTTTCCATTTTAAAAAGAATGCTAAGGGGCAAACAAAGCAAGAAATACAAACACTGACATGTTCTACTAACTTAGAAGCACCACCGCCACTCCCAGTTTAACACATAGAACCAAAACAATCAATTTCCTTTTGAGAAATTACGTGAGAAAGGAGTTCTATAAATCACTGAAATAAAAGTATGTGCTTACAAGTGTATAAAAAACAACAGTTTTGAACAAATTACAAGCCAAAACCATAATTCTGTCTCCAATTTTTGTGCTAAAAATGAAAGGAGAACTATCTGTCAAAACATTACCCACAGCAAACGATCCTTCAGCATGGAGCTCCAAATTTTCCCTCACAAGTGTATTTCTAGATTTCCACACTGAAATCAGAATGCTCAGTTGTGCTGAAGCAACACAGAAACTTATTATCTTTCCTTCCTGTCTGGTCCCGAAGAAACTGAGGACAGATGGCTGAGGTGCCTATTAGCATACCAAAGTTCGTGCTGGTATCTAGGCCAGGCTCACAGGGCACCGCTCTGCTCCGCTCACTCCAGCCCCATCCCAGCCCCGCTTCTCAACCTTTCTAGCCCTGTGGCTTCACTGAACTTCCCTTCCCCCAGCTCTATTCAAAACCTGCAATATGTTGTATATGGGTTTTATTTCCATCTGAGCATTAACCCCATTTTATTTATATTTTGAAGCATTTAAATTTTGGCTAAAAAGTGTGTTAATTCCAAAACTTTTAGAAAACTTCAGATATTTGTACTTTGGCTTTTAGATTCACTGTGTTGGTGTGGGGGTGACATTTTTGTTGGTGTTTTTGGTATTTTTGTAAACTTCTTAGATTTTTTAAAAGATTCTTTGTGACCTAATATGATTAACTCAAAAAAGTTTCAATGGCACTTGAAAAGAAATTAAGTTATACTATTGTTGGCTTCAGTGTCATTCATGTAGCTGCATTATTCAAACCCAATTTTTTGTTATTGACCTTCTTCTGTCCATTACTGAATGTTAGATATCAAAATATCCATTATTATTGTGTTTCTGTCTTTTTTTCTATCATCGGTTTCATCAATATTTGCTTCATATGTTTAGAAATTCTAATATTGAGTGTATATGCATTTATAATGGCTAGATTTTTCTCATTGGTTTGTCATTTTAGTATTATGCATTTTGCTTTGTGTGACAGTTTGCTACTTAATAACTGTTCTGATATATATAAGTTATGTATATATGTATAGTTATATATATATAGAGAGAGAGATACCTATCTGCCTATAGATAGATGTATCTACCTATAGGTAGGTAAGTAGGTGGGTGGATGGATGGGTGGGTGGATGGGTGGGTAGGTAGGTAGATAGCTTTTGCTGACTGCTCACAAAGCAGGTCCTTTTCTATCCCACCAATGCTACTTAAATAAACAAATTTATAAATACAACTTGATCAGTGTGGAAAAATACAGTCTTAAAGACAGCATCACAAGTAACATAAAAACAAAGAAAAATTTTGAGTAGAAATAGGGAGAAAAAAAGGTTCACACTCAGGGTGCTAGTCTACTTTCAAAGAGATCCCAAAACAATAGGCATGTAAGAGAAAGGAAAGAAGGCAAAAGTGTAAAAACTAAGAAACAAAAACTAACCTTTGTATTTGGTAAAACTGTGTAGCTAGAAAACCAGTCTCCAAGGGAATTTTCTAAGAGTCTCTGCCAATTAATCTACAAAACATCACAGCCTGGAACACACATGAGAAACAACTAAAGAGGCTAAATATCGAGAAAAGACTGTATTAAGAACAAGATAGACGAAATATTTAGCAATGAACTTATCTAGAGAACTATATATAAGTTCAAATACTAGTAAAGAACACAAAAGAAAACAACTTTTTCAATCCGTAAGCCTATGGACATTCAAATACTTTGTATTTGTGGAGGTGAGGCAGTATTTTTTAAGTATTCAGTAGACATTTAAAAAATCAATAATATTTTAGTCAGGTAATAAATAAAGATAAATACTTAAGGAAAGTCATTTGCAGTAATGGGAATAAAATGCATAATTAAATCTAAATTTATAGATACATTATCAGCAGTGATTTAGACCAGCTAAATTTATTCACTGTGTTCAGATCAGGCTAGAAATGAAAGATTCAGAGCACACAGGAAAATGACGCAAAATAAAGCCAGTCAAGAATAATTTCTAAAATATGGAGAAATGGCAAATGCAATATTAAAATAATCTGGTATGTAAGGTATCAAAGTTTAAAGTACATTCTAACCATCATCAGTCTTCTACAAAAATTCTGCTCAACTAAATCCTAAAACAACAAAAGAGAATTGTTTAAAAAATGAATTCATATGAGGTCTCTGTGATATTGTCAAAATTAATAGCAAAATATATTTAATATATAATGTATTCTTTAAATTAGCTGGGTTGAAGAATAAATAAAATCTTTCTGTTTTGAATAAAACTTTACAGAAATATTTAACAATGCAAATCATAGCCCATAGTATAAACCCACAATGGGATTCTTCATGTTTTTTAATATATCAGAAGTTTAGAAGTAGAGAAAATATCTAAGTACATTTATAATAAGTAACATAAGACCCCAAAGAGACCTATCATTGATGATATGGCAATTACATATTGAAAATTATTTACCTAAATCAACGTATCCCAATTCTACACTTTCCTAAGACATTGGAAGAAAACATAAAGACATTCACAAGTATTTAAAGCATAAATCATAATAATTACCCTCATACTTGCAACTTATGAAATGACTACTGATTAAGACTATTAGGCTACATGTATTTAATACATTGTGTGTGTGTGTGTGTGTGTGTGTGTGTGTGTGTGTGTGTGTATCTTAAAACTTTTGAACATTGGGTGTGATTTTTTTTGTTTTTACTTGTATTCTTCCTACACAAAAAATACATTAACATGGATTTACATTGTGTGCTGATAGCGGTTCTACACATGAAGAGATCATTCCTGAGACGGCTGCAGCTTTCTGAAGAAGCCTCCTCAGGATAAAACATTTAGGAGGTGGCTGTGCCAAGAACTGTAAATGAGAAACTGAGTTAGTAATATGTCACCTGATTATAATGTCTGTCCCTGTGAACTGTCATGAGTCAGAGTAATAAAACACTGTTCACTTACTTTACAACAAAATGTAGAACTCTCTGCTTTGCAGGTTGCTGTGTTTTGACCACGTATTTTCTTTGCAGATCAATTTCTGCTGACTTCTTTGGAGGGAGGACACAGGCATCAAGAGAGGGGAAGAAGAGCTTGGAGAGCGTATTGGCGATTCTCCACCCAATGTACTTAGAGAAAACTTCTTCGCCTAGGTTTGGTGCAACTTTTGTGCTGTACCTAGTAAATGGGTCGACTGGGTCATTTAATTCAGCCTGTTGACATGAAAAGAAGAGCAGGTTGAATATGATTGAGTGAAATTGACTTCTGCAAGCTGTCCTCAGACCTCCATAACACACCTTTGTACACACACAGCATACACAACACGAAATAAATAAATAAATGTAATTAAAATTGTGTAAAAATAATCTTTGCAATAAAAAGTTTTCCCCCAATTGAAAAAAGGAACAAAGCAATATTCAGTAAAGAGAACAATTGTGTATTAGTTAACATTAGGTAATTCTTTAAAGTAATGATAAAATTAACATTTTAAATATGATACAGCTGACATACAAGAGTTTCATAAAAACAAGCACTTAAAGTGCTGTATACTTTATTTTATGAAATTTTCTTTACTCTGCTTATAGCTTAGAACCCCACTAAAGTGAACAGAACATTTCCAGAGAATGGATTTTAAAAGCAAAAGAACTGTAGAAACAACAGATTTGCATTTAGCAACAGTTGAAAATGTTTTTGGATTTTTATTCATTGTTTTTTATTTTACAGACACACAAAACATGAAAATTGATGTGCTGTAGCCAATTTATGTCAACTTGACACACACTGTTGTCATCTGAGAGGAGGGAACATCAAATAACAAATTCCTTCATAACATAAGAGTGTAGGCAAGACTGTGGAGCGTTTTCTTAATGGGGGCGGGTCCAGTCTATGATGTGTGGGGCCGTCCCTAGGCTGGTGGTACTGGGTTCTATAAGAAAACAGGTTGAGTAAGATGAGGAGCAAGCCAGTAAGCAGCACTCCATGGCCTCTGCATTGGCTCCTGCCTCCAGGTCCTGCCCTGTTTGAGTTCCTATCCTGACTTCTTTCAATGATGAATAGTGATATCAAAGTGTAAGCAAAATAAAACCTTTCCTCCCCAACTTGCTTTTTGGTCCCAGTGTTTCATCAAAGCAATAGAAATCCCAACTAAGACAACTGCGCATATTAATCAAGTACAATATTATATTTCAAAGCAGTAGATGCTAATTAGTGCCATATGCCAAAGTCATGACAGAGTGGGAAAATTCCAAAATGTTTCATCAAATTCTATTCAAAATGAGATACTGTTTGAAATCTCCAATATTTATTAGATACCAAGACTAACTTTAAACACTTTTTAAAAATCCAGAGGCTTATTTTCTTTGGCCTGACTTGGTAATGGCAAATGGAGATTTACTAAAACCTCACACATTATATTTTACAGATGTGCATCTTATAGGTTGGGTGCTGTTTGTTTTTATTTACAGTTTAAAATTTCATTGAATAGCATTGGTCTTTACAGAGCTCTTCACCATCACACGGAGTGCATTTTAGATGACTGAGGTCTTTGTTATAACATCTATATGAGAAGATGGAGCTGAGCAGACACTTTCATCAATAGAGTTACCTCCCTAGCAAGCATGAGGACTGAACTTTAACCCCCAGGACCCATGCCCAAACAAGAATAATAATAATAATAATAATAACCTTCCCAATGTCATGAACTGCAGTGAATACAGAGACTGCTGGATGTTCAAGTGTTGAGAATACACGACAGTTGAGAACTCATCCCTAAAAAGGTCATTTGGATCATTTTCTTGAAGGCTCAGGGAACATGGTGACAGAGAGGGCAGAACGAATTTAAGAGCTAAAAGCTAGGGAAGGTATCCACAAACTGCTACGTCCTCAGTGTGACATAACCATAACAATATGATCCTACAGATTTGGTTGTCCGCACTACACCTGCATGAGACTGAGTGTGTCATTCGTCAGTGATGGGTGAGGAGTTGTCAGGGATAGGAGGGAAATAGGAGAGTGTGTGATTGGGAACAACTTGGATGTACTCTGTGCACGTATGAAACTGCCAAAGAAAAAGTCTACAAAAATATCTTTAAAGTTTAAATTTAAAAACTCCCACAAGTCTACCATTTAAATGAACTATTATGAGCATATTGAATTGCTGATCTAAGATTTTATTTCATAAAATAAATGTGTGAACATAAATAAATATGCTTTATGTGTTTAAAAAAACATGAAATTTTGGGTGTAAAGGAGGAGTGACCTCAAAAGATCTATTTACAGCATGATGAATACAGTTGATAATTGTGTCATTTTTCTTTAAAAATGCCAAGAGAAGACTTTAAATGTCAGTCACGTGAGACACATTGGTTGGCTTGATTTAGTTATTCCATAGTAAATATAAATTTCAATTAACCTTATTGTACTTAAAAGTATATACAATTTTTCCAACTAAAAAGAAAAATTAAATGTTAGTAAGCAGGGAACCTTACTGTGCTGTTTCAGGAAAAAAAAAGAATTTTATCAATAGTTCTCATTGAAATATAGCCACTCTTACAGCATTTAAGTTCAATTATGTCTAGACACTGTATTCAGTATACAATTACATTCAGACTATTTACAGCTAAGATGAATCTTCTGCCTACTAATGAGAAATCCTGGACAGAGCATTTCTGAGACATGAAGTCCAACTGTGTCTGAGACGTGATAGCTGTCGTGATGTGTAGCAAGAGAGCCCACAGAGCCATTGCATGTGCCTTGAATTCCAGAGTGAGAGCACCTATATTTTGTTTAAAGTCAGTGCTTCTTAGCTGAGTTCTTCCTGAAGGATTTCAGAGCCTTTGCAAAGCTCCGTCATGAGAGGACCTGGCAAACCAGGAGGTCTCGTGGCTGAGGATTGCTTAGGCAAGTGGTTCCTTCAAACAACTCCAGCTAAGAGATTTTGGTGTATGGAAATTGGTTTGTCAAAAGTGTGGTGTGTATAACAATAAAGGAGGGTTTTTCAAAGCCATGAGCATTCTGCCCACCAGAGGCTGGACTTCCTCTGCAGAGAGCCTCCAATTCATCTTTGAGAGACCCCTTTTCTTCGATGGACTCATGCAAAACAGAACACCAACGTGACGTACAGGATGTTATTTAACACTTTGGAATCTAAAACTTTCTCTGTAAGATGTCAATTTCATCTGGACTGTGTCTTCAACTTACCACTTGTCTTAATTCTCATTAGAAAAGATGCTTTAAAGTATATAGTAACATACACTATAGCACACATGTAAGACATTACTACGAGCATACGAACTACTAAGATAGGATAAATGAATAAAAGAATGAACAAGTATCCAGACCAGCAGAAATGATTTCTTCTCATAACATCATATATGGAAAAAACCACATTGTTATAGAAGGCTGCATTCCTCTAACCCTACACTTTTGATGCTGTTTTATCATGTCTCATTTGACTGTTCCTCACTTTCTTCTATTCAAGGTAGGACTGGCTGTATAGGTTGATGTGTCAGCTGGCTTATCAAGATGAAGGCATTCCTTCATCTCTCCTCTGGTACCCTGTTGGAAGCTCAGGAAATTCCACCCTTCATGGATGTCCAGGGCCTTCTCATATCTCAATCAAACAAATATTTTCCTTATTTATAAAACCTCTCCACCAAAACAGACTTCCTACTTTTTTCACTGAATGTCTGTTTGTTTGTTTGTTTGTTTTCAGTGATGTCTATATAGGCTTTAGTAAGTCAGGATTGTATTTATTGTTGGATTGTTTAGTGTCTATGTAGCTCAGAATTAAAATTGTATGAGTGGAATTCCTGATGATGAGTTCTCCTACATACATATTCTAACCACAGACAAGAGCAGATGTTTGCCCTTTGATTTTGTAGTGGAAATAAAGATGTGGAAGCCAGCATTAATGCAGGTTGGTAGGTAGATGGTAAATCAGCAAAGCAGAAATTCTCCCAGGGAAACAGGATACACTAGCAATCCAAAAGGCAAAAGCTCTCGAGTCCTAAATTTTGAATCAATAATTAAGGAAATATAGAAAACGCAACAAAATCTGAGCTACCTCAGATTGCTAGTGATGAGAGATGTCTCTACATTTTCTTAAGTAATATTAGAAATGAAGTTGTTTTACTTGCTTTGGTAAACATTTTTGCAAGTTTAAGGGTCTAATTATTGCTTTCTATAAGAATTCTAACCCCACAAAGGAGATCAGCATGAGTAATTCTTAGTCATTGAAATTCTGGTCATGAGGGCATCATTTGTCATCACCGTGAAGAGTTTTATACATGCAGAATCACAGTCTCTACCCTTGTAGGGACATTAAAGCAAAATGTCAATCAAGATTAAAGTAAGGATTGAATGAGAATATCATGTTTCCCACTCACAAGTTATGTGGTTTTTCTATAAGTCATTCAATCTCTCTGTACATTTTTCCCTACAGCTGAGCTGAAGACATAACAACCTGCCCAAGAGTAATTGCAAACGTTGAAAGTGGAAGTTGACTGTGTTTCCCAGCTCTTTGTGACCCTACCTCTCTCAATGCCAGCACCTCCTCGGCATTTATTTTCAGAAAGAGCAAGCAACAGAGTCTTTGAATACCATTCACTGACAGGGCATGAACCACCTACCACTTGTTGCACCCTGAGCCACATTGGCAACAATGGTAGGAAGGCTGTGGTCTTAAGTGATTCAGGCTAATGTGTCAGTGCTTTGCCTTGCCTGTGTACTACAAGGCTCTCTGAGCACCACTGTGGTCTTCAACATGGTTCCACGACTTCAGCATTTTGTTACTGAGACACACTTCTCCAAAAGGAAAGTCAGACATGAAGGAGTAGAAAGGCAGGCGCAGAGACAAGATGGAGACGGACCATCATCTTGTCTGCTCAAAAGACTGCACTGAGACTATGGAAAAATTACTAAGTATCAAAACCATCTTAACAATCTTGTCATGAAACTATAACCACAAAGGGCTTTGCCTGACGAGTCAAATACACTCTGAATAAAGCCACACATTCATTTGAACTGTGTATATTTCTCTTTTATATTCCAGGTCATGTACCAGATGGCAGAGAGCCTTTATATGTGATGGCTTCTCCTGCATGTGTCAACATTTGCTATTGAAGCCCCAGCATGGAGAAGCCTTGCTCAATACAAGTCTTTCTGGAAACATTTCAAACAAAACACATTAATTACCATTTGTTTATTATGCCACTCTGCGTAGATGACAGGTTTTTTTTCTTTATACTGGGTTTATATTCACTTTATTGCACAAAGGACTCGTTTTTAGGGTTCTATTCAAAATTGATTTTCATTTTAAATATTCTTGTTACATTTTTCTCCTCTCTCCAAACCTCCCAAAGCATCAAATATTACAAACAGATATAACAATATTAATGATGGCAGGATGTTATTACAGATTAAAACGTATGCAATGTATGGTAGGACATAATGTAGTCAGCAGTGGGTTTATCAGTAATGAAGATGAATTGAAGTTTTAAATTTAAAAAAAATACTCATTTGATGTGGGATGTCCTTCTGTATATGTATTGCTTTATTGGTTGATGAATAAAGCTGCTTTGGCCGATGGCAGGGCAGAATAAAGCCAGGTGGGAAATCCGAACAGAGATTCAGGGAGAGTAGGCGGAGTCAGGGAGATGCCTTGTAGCTGCCAAATGAAACGGATGCCCCAGAACCTTACCAGTAGGTCACAGCCTCATGGTGGTGATACACGGACAAATAGAAATGGGTTCATTTAAGATGTAGGAGTTAGTTAATAAGAAGCTCGAGCTAATAGGCCAAGAAGTGTTGTAATTAATACAGTTTCTTTGTGATTGTTTGGGTCTGAGAGGTTGGGAAACAAACAAGCAGTCTCTGCCTACAAAATGACCCCTGATCAACTGGGACTAACACGCATGGCCTGCCACCCACTTTGGGTTTGGGTGCTTGTACTCCCACTCGGGTTAGGAGGAAAGTAGCTGAGAGCATGCCTGCTGCTCAGCACCCCTACCTGGGAAAGCAGCTGGATCGGGTCTGCTAGGCATGCACAGGCAGAAAAGCATGGTGGATTCCTGCTGCCATACATGGAGACATTTCCAGGCCATGCAGCATGCTGCACAGAAGATTTAGCTTTTACTCAGATAAAAAGGGTTTATGTGCTCCACACTCCTTCCCTGAAATGAAGTGATGAGAGCAACTCCTACCTGTCAGTCCCAGAGCTGGCAGTAAAGGTACCTCTACCATATCGAAAGGCTAAGAGAGGCAGAGCCAGCATCCAGGGCCAAGGCGACCACACTGCTTACCATTTTAAATTGCTACTTGTCAGAAAAGGCTTTCAGATATACAACAGGACAGATTCAGACATTAAAGACCTCTAAACAAGGCACAGTGCGTTCAAAAAAATATAACACCATACTGAGTGAGGTAACCCAGACCCTAAAAGACAAATATAGTATGTATTCACTAGTAAGTCGCTTTTAGACATAAAGCAAAGAAAAACCAGCCTACAATTCACAATCCCAGAGAACTTAGACAACAAAGAGGACCCTAAGAGAGACATACATGTATCTAATCTACATAGAAAGTAGAAAAAGACAAGATCTCCTGAGTAAATTGGGAGCATCAGTATTATGGGAGAGGGTAGAAGGGGAGGGCAAAGGAAGGAAGGGAGCAGAGAAAAATATATAGCCCAATAAAAACCATTTTTTTAAAAATATACATAGGCTAGGGAGATAGAAGAAAAAGAGTATAGACATTTTAAAAAATAAAACAAAGTCTTTAAAGAGAAAGTAAAAGTAATATAAACAAGTACAAACAGACATAGATTAAAGAAGTAAAAATAATTTTATAAAAGCTATGTAAAGATGAAAAATACACAGTCTGGATTATGTATACTATTGTGTTTTCT
>PVIU01018048.1:0-40055 GCA_004026605.1 Ondatra zibethicus
CTAAGGAAGTTGAACATGACCTTAAGTATCGTTTGGCCATTCGAACTTCTTCTGTTGAGAATTCTCTGTTCAGATCATTACCCCATTTTTTAATTGGGTAATTTAGCATTTTAATGTCTAGTTTCTTGAGTTCTTTGTATATTTTGAAGATCAGACCTTTGTCTGATGTGGGGTTAGTGAAGATCTTCTCCCATTCAGTAGGATGCCTTTTTGTCTTAATGACTGTGTGCTTTGCTTTACAGAAGCTTCTCAGTTTCAGGAGGTTACATTTATTCATTCTTGCTCTTTTCTGTGCCACTGGGGTTATATGTAAGAAGTGTTCTCCTGTGCCCATGTATTGCAGGCTACTTCCCACTTTCTCTTCTATCAAGCTCACTGTGGTCAGGTTTATATTGAGGTCTTTAATCCATTTGGACTTGAGTTTTGTGCATGGTGATAGATAAGGGTCTATTTTCATTCTCCTGCAGGTTGACATCCAGTTATGCCAGCACCATTTGTTAAAGATGCTTTCATTCTTCAAAAAAAGCCCAGGACCAGATGGTTTTAATGCAGAATTCTACCAGAACTTCCAAGAAGAGCTAATACCTATACTCCTTAATGTGTTTCACATAACAGAAACAGAAGGGTCATTGCCAAACTCTTTTTATGAAGCTACAGTTACCCTGATACCAAAACCACACAAAGACGCAACCAAAAAAGGGAATTACAGATGAATCTCACTCATGAACATCGATGCAAAAATTCTCAATAAAATACTGGGAAACCGAATCCAAGAACACATCAAAAAAATCATCCATTATGATCAAGTAGGCTTCATCCCAGAGATGCAGGGCTGGTTAAACATACTAAAATCTATCAATGTAATCCATCATATAAATAAACTGAAAAAAACATATGATCATTTCATTAGATGCTGAAAAAGCATTTGACAAAATTCAACATCCCTTTATGATAAAGGTCTTGGAGAGATTAGGGATACAAGGTTCATATCTAAATATAATAAAAGCAATATACAGCAAGCCGACAGCGAACATCACATTAAATGGAGAGAAACTCAAAGCGATTCCACTAAAATCAGGAACAAGACAAGGCTGTCCACTCTCTCCATACTTCTTTAATATAGTGCTAGCAATAGCTATAAGACAAAATAAGATCATGGGTATTCAAATTGGAAAGGAAGAAGTCAAACTTTCATTATTTGCAGATGATATGATAGTGTACATAAGTGACCCCAAATACTCTACCAAAGAACTTCTACAGCTGATAAATAACTTTAGTGATGTGGCAGGATACAAGATCAACTCAAAAAAATCAGTAGCCCTCCTATACACAAAGGTTAAAGAAGCAGAGAGGGAAATCAGAGAAACATCACCTTTCCCGATAGCCACAAATAGCATAAAGTATCTTGGGGTAACACTAACCAAGGAAGTAAAAGATCTATTTGACAAGAACTTTAAGACCTCGAAGAAAGAAATTGAAGAGGATACCAGGAAATGGAAGGATCTCCCATGCTCCTGGATTGGAAAGATCAATATAATAAAAGTGGCAATTCTACCAAAGGCAATCTATAGATTCAATGCAATCCCCATCAAAATCCCAACAAAATTCTTCACAGACCTTGAGAGAACAATAACTTTATATGGAAAAACAAAAATGCCCAGGATAGCCAAAACAATCCTATACAATAAAGGAACTTCCAGAGGCATTACCATCCCGGACTTCAAACTCTATTACAGAGCTACAGTAATGAAAACAGCTTGGTATTGGCATAAAAACAGAGATGTTGACCAATAGAATCGAATTGAAGACCCGGATAATTACCCACAAACCTATGAACACCTCATATTCAACAAAGAAACTAATAACTTTCAAACAAGTTCATCACACTTATATTTGCTCATGATCAATTTGCAATAAATCTTCAGCTAGCCAATAATCCTCAGTTGTGTCTGAGTGATAACACAACTACTGTTAGCTGTCACCATTTTTGGAACTAGTATAATGACTGAAAATCAAACTCTGAGTGTGTACTGTTGCATAAACAACCCCAAACCACACTACTCATCCCTCAGTGTGCTTGGGCTGGTCAGTTGGACCACATGCTTCACTGACTGAAGTTCTGTTTTGGTCTAGTGTTGGTTTGAGAAGACTGGAAAATACCCAGTGGTCAAAACCCTCACCTCTCTGGGAATGTCTCTTTAACACAGACATGACTCAGGAGACTTAAATAAAATTCAAAGTTCTTGTTGGATGTCTATTACTGTATGAACAGTCTGTTGCATGAATTCTCTGTCATAATCCTGTTTGGAAAAGTTGGATCCATTATGCAGTGAATTGCATAGCAAACTGCAGAAGTTTTGGCAAAATATAGTTTTGTTCAAAAGGCAAGTTTTCTCCTCTGAAGTCATGAAACACGGCTTTGTTTTGAAAGCACTGTGTCATTTATGTAAGAGGTCTATGGCAGCTGCTCAAACTAAAATCTTTAAATATTTGGTCCTCAGTCAGTATTGGTTACCAAAAGACTGGCTCCAGGATTCCCCATAAATTTCTCCCCAATAACAGAGACATTGTGAAAAGGAATGGCAGCCAACACCTGAATCATACCACCTCTCCCTCCAAGAACATCAGTGGTCTCTTCTAGGAGAGAGGAAAGACCCTGTATTAGCTTGGAAAGCTTGGATCATCCTCAGAGGTAACAGGATGCTGAAGGAATAACTCAGATGAGAAGAATTAAGCAGAAAGTCTGAAATTAATTCATAAGCAACCTTGGAGCTAAGATTCTCATGAAATGATTTTTTTTTAACTCAGGGCCTTCAAGTGGTGGGCAAGCATTCTACCACTGAGCTCCACCCTAAGCCCTTAGGAAAATATTTCTGTACCGAACATCCACACGCTTGTCAGAAGACTGAGGTGGCCCTTTTCTAGTCTGTGAGCTGCTTCCTGACAACAAACTGCTGGGGTTGAAGAAAGAAAAATAAGAGCAAGTTGAAAAAACCAAATTTCCACTTATGTTTGATTAAAAATTAGATGCATAACCATTCAAAGAGATGATCAAGTCTCACAGAACAGTCCAGTCAGGACTTGACCATAATTCAAAATTTTCTTTAGGTCCCCATAAGATTATCAGTGCCCCCAATCAGCAGGAAGTACCCTAGAAAACTATGCCCACATTCCCCCAAAAAATGGATTATGGATGTTTGTCTTTGTTTAGAGTGTTGGTTACAAGTCATTATGGATAATGGGCAGGAAAAAAGCTAAACAAAGGGGATCAGATTAAGAGTTCTTGTCTAAAAAACGGGGGGGAGGGTGCTGTGGGACCATGGTCTTGTACCTTGTAAAGATTTGTCTCTTGTATTGTTTTAATAAAATGATGATTGGCCAGTAACACAGCAGGAAGTATAGGTGGAGTGACAAGAACAGGAGAATTCTGAGAAGAGAAAAGGCTGAGTCTGCAGTTATCACCCAGACACAGAGGAAGCAAGATGAGAATGCCTTATTGATAAAAGGTACCAAGCCACATGACTAACATAGACAAGAATAATGGGTTAATGTACAATGTAAGGGTTAGTTAATAAAAAAGCCTGAGCTAATAGGCCAACCAGTTTATATTTAATGTAGGTCTCTGTGTGTTTCTTTGGAACTGAATGGCTGCTGGGCTGGGCTGGACAGAAACCTCTATCAACAAGTAAGGGAAATGTCAAGTAACAGAGAGGAATGTGGGAAAAGAGAGGGAGGGTGGTACAGAGAAGGGTTGGGGGAGGAATAACTAACCAATAATGTTTGAAAAAGCCACATAGAAACCAACTTTTTGATGACTTGCTTATATATGTGTGTGTATTATATTAATATAATATGTATGTGTGGGGGGGTTAATTAGAATTACCTTACATTGGGGATTATGATCCTTCCAGAAGCCTTAAGTTGTCAAATAAAATTCAATATTATAGATATTGAATGCCTCCCTCAAGTTGTTAATCACAGGTGTCCCTGAGAAACCTTGAGCAATACAGGCTATTGCCATGGTTCTTGGTTGCAGAACAGAACTTGATGTTAATACTCCTTTGACAATACCTGACAATAACATTCACCGTGGTCATAAGACTTGAAGAAATCAAGTAGGTACTGACCAATGTACTTCCTCCCTGCTATCTTAGATGCTTAGTGCTAGTAGGTGCTATGTTGGCTGCTGAGTTTAAAAAAAAAAAAAAAGCAAAGTCATCAGCAGTCTTACCCAGTGTGGCGATATATGCTCATGTGTAGCACCAATGTTATGGGGTTAAACAGCTGCTTTCTGATTAGATTTAAGTTGTACTCCATAGGAGGAAACCCATATAAATCTACCTCTCCAAAAGCATGACTAGGGACTTCACAGGCCCCAGAGTGAAGTTACTGCTACTATTCTGCTAAATGGGCATCAAACTACTCTCTAAATTCCCATCTCTATATCCATAGATTAGTGCAGCTCTCTGACCTCATCAGGGAATTTTCTTTCAGCAGTTGATGGTGGTTAATGAGGAAACTCACAGCTGGTCAGAGCACAGAGAATAAGTGGTTGAGGAGTGCACAGTTACAAATGGAATATTTATCATATTCCTTCTCCAAGGCTCAGACATCATCTCAAAAGATGGGGAAGAAAGACTGCAAAAGTCAGAGGTTGTGAGGACAGGAGCAAAACATATCTTCTGGAAATGACAGAACTGCTGTACTTGAAATCATAATAACTGTGGTTGCATACACAAAACCTGCCCAGAACAAGACACTCAATATTCTAGAAAGAATGGGAACAGTTGAGGGTCCCCACTCCTAATTAATGAGCTATGGCTTCTGTGGAAGGGAGAGTCAGTTTTCTTCATGGATATTGCTCCAGCTATGTTGACCACTCTCCAGTGGATGGCTACACACCCAGAAGTATATAGACAACACAAACTGGAATTCCTGGGAGAAAAGGGGAGTTATGAAATCGGGGGTTGAAGAGGACATGGGAGTGGGTCTGAGAAGAGTTACAAAGTGTAGTAGGGAGGATGATTATGATCAAATTGCATTGTATAAAATTACTAAAGAGTTTCTTTAGTGCATTGGGCATTGCCAGGTCCTAGGCATATAGTTGCACCATGAATATGGGCCCCCACTAATAACTTTTAAAAAGAAAAGTAGAAGGGGGTGACTTTAGTGTCTTTTCCAGCAGTCTTGTGTTTGTTGGGGTATGTGGTTGTCAAGAGAGACCATGAATGTCTGCTCCATCACCTAATTCTACATTTTGAATCGGCCCAGTCTAGGTGCCAGGTGTTTAAATGAACAGACTTTCCGATGGTTCCAACATGCAGTCAAAGTTATCTCCAGGTTTCAAAATTTGTTAGTAGGGTAATAGATATCAAATAACACAGAGATTCCATCTCCACTCTGCCTCACCTGAGATCTTCACCAGCAAAGCTCATAACCATAATAAAAGAAATTTTATAAGATACTGAGCAGTGATTTAAGCTCTTTTGTGCATTAAAGATAAAAGGAATGGGGACATATACCAATTCAATGGACAATAGATTGGTTGGGTGGTAAGGTAGCTGAAAAAAATAGGATTTGGATAATTATGGAAGAAACTTCAATAAAGCATATGTTGAACAGGTGTGACCTGTCATAATGAAGCCAGAATGTAACTCCAGCTGACCCCCCATTTAAGTAGACTGTAATCAGTGTGGCACTATCATATCCCAACCCCACAATGTCAATAATCACACAAAAAATTTATTAATAGTAAACGGTTTGGCCTATAGTTCAGGCTTATTACTAACTAGCTCTTGCGTCTAAACCCATTTCTATCCATCTATGTATTGCCACATGACTGTGTCTTTCATCCATCTTTTGGCATGTTGTTTCTTGAGTGGCTGCTCCTGTCCCTCTCAACTCTACTCCTCATCTAAGTCTTCAGTTTGATTGTTGTACCTAACCCTATCCTGCCTGACTATTGGTCAAACAGCCTTTATCATTAGCCAATTTTTAACAATACATATTTACAGTGTATACAAGCATCATATAGCATTTCCCCCTTTCTGTCTAATCAAAAAAGAGGGTTTTAACTTTAACATAGTAAAATTACATACAACAAAATAGTTATCAAGTAAGAATTACAGTTATGATAACTAGACTATTTATATTTGATGAAATTACAGAAAGTAACCATCAATTCTATCTTGCTGAGTTTAAAGTTTTATATCTAATTTATCCTTTATCTTCGTGACTGCTGGTCCAGTTTTGACAGTAACTATCAGCAATTGAAGCAAAGGCAATTTCTTTGCCCACATGGCCAGCTTTTGCCATAAATGAAACAAACTCTAAACATAGTTTCTTTGCTACCCATCAATCATCTTCTCTGGAGTACACTGGTGGTGCCAGGAGAAAATGTCTCATGGTCATGAAAAGTCTAAGTTATTAAAACACTTTAAATTCCATATTCTGAAGCTTTTTTTAATGTTTGAGAATATCTATCTATCTGAACTATATCTTTGTATATCTAGAAAATCTGACTAACATGACTACAAACTTGATTATTATAGATGATTGTGGTTTTGTAAATCTGTATTTCTTAATTATATATTATGTTTTTAATTGAGCTGAGTAAACACAATATCTTAAAAAAGAGTAGAAATATACATACAGTATAACAAAATTAACCTTAATTTTATATCAATAAATTAAAATCCATACTAATGTAAAATATTTTAAGATTAACAATTGTTTTTTGGATTAAAGTAGATTAAACAGTCTTTTTCACCCTTTCTATATCATATCTGCTTTTCTTCTTTAGAAAGGGATTGACAATGACCAATAACAATTTGTAATCAACTCCCCTTAAATGAGAACAAACATTCATATACAATATTTTGGAAATTTGGGTGTAGTTTTCTATATTGCTTCCTGTTGATTATACAGTTTTCTAGATTATTTCCTGTTGATTGGTGGACAGGTACTTTTGAGGAACCCTGAGGAAATTTAGAATTATGGTTAAATCTTGGTTGTAGTAATCTATGTGGCTGCAACAACGTAGCCAGTTGTCTTGAAGCTGTTCTAGATGTTGGATCACCTGGGCCATCGCTCCCATCAGAGATTTCTCAGGTGGTCTTCCTTTATCAAATCATTTTAACCTGGAAAAAAAATCCACAGCTTCTCATCATCTATGGAAACAAAAGCAGAACCTCTTTTCCAAAGCAACATATCCTTAGATCCAAATTGTTGGGGGAGGCTGCTTGTTCATTTCTCAGCCACCTAGACTCCTGAAATAATCACACAGCAATCCGTATTAATTGCAATACTGTTTGGCCAATAGCTTAAGCATATTTCTGGCTCTTATATCTTAAATGAACCCATTTCTATTAATCTGTGTATTGCCACATGGCTGTGGCTTACTGTCAAGGTTCTGGTGTGTCTGTCTCCTGCAGGCAGCTAAGTAGCTTCTCACTGACTCCACCTACTCTCTCTATATCTTTTCTAGCCTGGCTATTTTCTGTTAAGCCATTAGCCAAAAGAAGCTTCCTTATTCATTAACCAATTAAAAGCAATGCATATACAGAAGGATTTCCCATACCACCAAATTTCAAAGTCAAGATATCTTTAAAATATAAGATTGGTTTAGCGTAATAGTTCCCACAATCAAATATCTCTCAGCAGTCAGCTCATTAACAGTCAATAACTCCAAAGAAAACATAATAATATACATAATCCAGATTTATGAGGCATATATGTATGTGTGTATAACTGTATTCCCTTAAGAACTTTATTTTATTATTTTTCAATCATTTTTTTATCTATGACTATTTTTACCCTTTCTCCTCACTCTCCCAAGCATATGTATATGTGAATCACTGTTCCATTTAAAGGTTGTTGTTTTTTTTTTTTTGGTCTGAATCTGACATTATTGTGCATTTCTAACCCTTTTTTTTTTGTCTGTATGAGTAAAGCAGCTGGTGCTTGAAACTCAAGTTCAAAGGCAGCAGCTGAGAGACATTGTACTGTAGCCTGTATAAGAGGCTGTAGGAACCTGCCATGTAGCTTAGTTTGAGCCTGCAGTCCCTAGCTAGGGGACACGTTTTATGTATCACACCCTGTATTGAGAGACATGAACTATGAAGCTTTTCTTGGCTCTGTTTTTGTATGAATAGAATCACTCTTACTTAAAACATTTTTAGGTCTTATATGGAGCCACGCCCCACGTTGGCTGCCATTTGTAATAGGGGCAAGAACGGTTGGGTGCTGAGTTTTCTATACTGGATAACTACCAGCTTGCACTTGCAAGAAGCATCAAGATTTCTTTATTGCAGTATATATTTATTCTGGTTTTGTATTTTTGCTTATTTAGGGTTTAATTTAATTTTAAAACAGTAGTAGTAGTAGTAGCAGCAGCAGTAGTAACTTTGTTTCTCTGTGATTACATCACCTGTTGCTTCTTTCAAGGTCATAGAACCAAATGCCTATTGCTTCTGTTTACATGATACAATTTTCAAATTAGATTTAATTTTATAGAGAAACAAGTATGGCGCTAGGTTAATGTTTAAGGGATTCATTGATATTTGCACAGTTGCATTTTAATAAAGATCCAGATGGGTTTACCCATGGGTAAATAATTTAGAAGTCTGCAGTGTTGTCCTAAAAAGCATTATTGCTCTCATTCAGGGAGCAGCCTATGGATCTCTCTATTCTCATAGAATGTACAATCTGGAGACCTGGTGCTAGAAATTAGGATACAGTGTTCATATTACAATTTCCGACTCACTGGCTGATTGTTTTCTTTCTGCCCTCCCATTTTGTGCTCTGATAGAATAACACCAAAAATTAAATAAATACATTATAAAAAAATAAAAGGAGGAATCACCAGGGCACACAATGGTATTCTAACCATGACGAATTTGAGCAGTTCACACTCTGGATAATCAGGAGAAAAAACACATCATTGTTACTGTGCTACTATGTTTGTTCAGGCCTTTTTAAGGAAAGAATCCCTGCTATACTTGAAATAGGATGGAAATGTCTATGAGATTCTACTTCATCCTGATTCAGCCAAGGCTACCAGGACTCTTGGGTTTGCTGAGTAAAGAATGCTAGCCCTCTGAAATTCCAACTAAAGGTAAAGAAAGTTTGGCCAGCAAAAGGGGTGGTGAAGAAAAACTCTATCATGATTTGGGATTGGAGTCTTCCAGAATAAGTTGGTAGTCATATAAAATATTAACTAGTGGTTTATCTTATTTCTTAGAATTTATTTTTGCAAAGACACATCTTGGAAGTTGTAATTTTAAATGCTACTTTTCTGATGGAAAATATTTCTAAATTTTATATATTTTCTGTGTCAGCCAGCAAGATGGAATTTCAAATAGTTGCCTCCATGGAATTATGCCCTTTTTTACATATACCTAATAATAATGTATATAAGTAAAACATTACCATGTTAGCTTATTGAATGATTTAACTTACTAACAAAATGAATACCACAGTTTAATACAAAATTTGGGTCCTACAAAAAAATAATACCATGATTTGTGATTGGAGTCTTCCAGAAAAAAATATTAGTTATGTAAAAATATTTTGGAGGGTTTATAATTTGCAACAGTAAAATGTTTTAGATCCCCAAATAATTTACCGCAGATATTTTTTAAAACTTCCAAGCATTTCCACAGAAATGAGACATGAATGATTGAACGCTACATTAAGCAAAGCCCCATTGTTGACTCGTGGGAATCACAGACGTCTCATTGACTTCACTGGCTCAGTGTCAGTGTTACAGGCATTTGCTTAAGGATTATGTTGCAAATTAATGTCAATATACCATTTTAGAGATGAAAATAGAGCTTTCTAAAGCATCTCAGTTTATGTGGATTCATATGCTGCACCACTGAGACTACTGCAGGCAAACCCATATATCAAAATAACACGAGTGAAGTTATTTTCCCACACTAATTCTTCATCAACATGAGCTGCCTGTTAACATATCATTCACCTTATTGCTACTCATTTCTATCATCAAAATAATCATGATCTCAGGCCTTTGGGCTCCCTAATATCTCCATACATCATGTTTACTTACTCATATAGAGACAAAGCAGATTATTCTTTGTTAATTTAATTTATTTATTTTACATCCCAAGCACATCTTCCCCTCCTTCCTCTCTTCCCACTCCTTCCCCTGATCTCCCCTTCCTCCTAATCCATTCAACCTCCGTTTGGGGCAGGCCTCCCATGAGTATCAACAAAGCTTGGTATATCAAGTTGCAGTAGGACTAAGCACCTCCCCTTGTATTAAGCCTAGGCAAGGCAACCCAGTATAAAGAATATGTTCCAAAGAGTCAGCTAAAACTTTAGCAACAGCCCTTGCTCCCATTGTTATGAGTCCCACAAGCCGACCAAGCTACACAACTATCACATGTATGTAGAGGGCCTAGGTCTGTCACATGTGGGCCCCCTGGTTGTTGGTTCAGACTCTGTGAGTTTCTATGAGACAGGTTAGTTGTTACTGTGGGTTTTCTTGTGATGTCGTTGACACCTCTGGCTCCTACAATCCTTCATCCCTCTTTTCAACAGGATCCCCCCAGCTCTGGCTTATGTCTGGCTGTGGGTCTCTGCATCTGTTTCCATCAGTCACTAAAGGCCCTCTGATGGCAACTGGGGTAGTTACGCATCCTATCACAGGAAATGGCTGGTTCAGGCTATGTATCCATTTCTAGAAGTCTTCGCTGGGATCAACCTTGTAGATTCATGGGCATTTCCCTTGCGTCAGGTTTCTACGTGACCCGGAAATAGCCTCCCTTTCTAGTCATCTTTCAGTACTCTCTACCTCCAGTCACCCCTTAACCTAATCCCACAAGTTCCCTTCCCTATGCAGCCCCAGTCCACACAGTCTCTCTTTCCCAGAGAGATCTTTGCACCCCCACCCCAAGGACCTTCTTCTTACCTTGGCTTTCTGGGTCTGAATTGTAACATAGTTATCTTTAAAGCTAATATCCACTTATGAATGAGTACATACCATGTCTGTCTTTCTGGGTCTGGGTTACCTCACTCAGGATGATTTCTTTTTTAGTTCTTTCCATTTGCCTTCAAATGTCCTGGAGTCCATGTTTTTAACAATTAAATAGTGCTTCATTGTATAACCGTACCACATTTTCTTTATTCATTCTTCAGTTGAGGGGCATCTAGGTTGTTTCCACATTCTGGCTATTATAAATAAAGCTGCTTTGAACATAGCTGAACAAGTGTCCATGTGGTATGATTGAGCATCCTTTGTGTGTATGCACAAGAGTGGTATATCTGGGTCTTAAGGTAGATTGATTCTCTATTTTCTGAGAAACAGCCATATTGATTTCTAAAGTAGCTGTATAAGTTTGCACTCCTACCAGCAAAAGAGGAGTTTTTCCCTTGTTCCACATCCTCTCCAGCATAAGGTGTCATTTGTGTTTTGGATCTTAGCCATTCTGGCAGGTATAAGATAGAATCTCAGAGTCATTTTGATTTGCATTTCCCTGATGGCTAAGGATACTGAACATTTTACTAGGGATTTCTCTGCCATTTGAGATTCTTCTGTTGAGAATTCTCTATTTAGGTCTGTATCTGATTTTTTAATTTGATTATTTAGTTTTTCAGATACTGAATTTCTTGAGTTTTTTGTATGTTTTAGAGATCAACCCTCTGTCAGAAGCCAAGTTGGTGAAGATCTTTTTCTAATCTGTAGGCTGCCACTTTGTACTATTGACAGTGTCCTTTGCCTTGTATAAGCTTTTCAGTTTCATGATAGCCCATTTATTAATTGTTGATCTTAGTGTCTGTGGCTACTGGTATTTTATTCAGGAAGTTGTCTCCTGTGTCAATGTATTCAAGGCTCTTTCCTACTTTCTCTTCTATCAGGTTCAGCGTAACTGGATTTGTGTTGAGGCCTTTCATCCACTTGGACTTGACTTTTGCACAGGGTCATAGATATGGATCTATTTGCATTCTTCTACATGCCAACAGCCATTTATACCAGCACCATTTGTTAAAGGTACTTTCTTTTCCCATTGTATAATTTTGGCTTCTTTGTCAAAAATGAGGTGTCCATATATGTGTTCATTTATGCCTGGGTCTTTATTTGATTCCATTGAGCCAGCTGTCTGTTTTGTGCCAATACCATGATGTGCTGTTTTTATTACTATAGCTTTGTAATAGAGCTTGAGATCAAGGTTGATAATAATTCTGGCGGTTCTTTTTATTGTATTAGTATCATTTTAGCTAGCCTGGATTTTTTGTTTTTCCATATGAAGCTGAGTATTGTTCTTTCAAGGTCTATAAAGAATTGTGTTGGAATTTTGATGGGCATTGCCATGAATCTATAGATTGCTTTTGATAAGATGGTCATTTTGACTATGTTGAGTCTTCCATTCCATGAGCATGGGAGATCTTTCCATCTTCTGATATCTTCTCCACTTCTCTGGTTACTTTCTTCAAAGACTTGAAGTTCTTGTCATATAGGTCTTTCTTTTGCTTCGCTAGAGGTACCCCAAGATATTTTATATTGTTTGTGGCTTTTGTGAAGAGTTTTTTTTTTTTGATGATTTCTTTTTCACCTCTTTTATCTTTATATATAAGAGGGCTAGGGGTTTCTTTTTTTTTTTCTTTTTGCTAATCTTGTATCCAGCCACTTCATTAAAGGTGTTTATCGGCTGTAGGAGTTTTAGGGGCCGCTAATGTATACTATCATGTCATCTGCAAATAGCTATATTTTGACTTCTTACTTTCCAATTTGTACCACTTTGATCTCCTTTTGTTGTATTATTGCTGTAGCTAGAACTTTGAGTACTATATTGAATAGATATGGAGAAAGTGGATAGCCTTGTCTTGTTCATGATTTTAGTGGAATTGTTTTGAGTTTCTTTCCATTTAATTTGATGTTGGCTGTTGACTTGTTTATGTTGCTTTTATTATATTTAAATATATTCCTTGTATCCCTAATCTCTCCAAAAATTTTATCATGTATGGTGGATAATATTGGCAGATTTTTGTGTGCTGAACCATCCCTGCATCTCTGGGATGAAGCCTACTTGATCATGGTGGATGATCTTTTTGATTGTTCTTGGGTTTGGTTTGCTGGTATTTTGTTGTTGAGTATTTTTACATCAACGTTCATGAGGGAAATTGGCCTGCAATTCTTTTTCTTTTCTGAGTATTTGTGTGGTTTGGGTATCAGGGTAACTGTGGCCTCATAAAAATAATTTGGCAATGTTACTTCTGTTTCTTTTTTGTGGAATAAATTGAGGAATTATTGGTATTAGCTCCTTTTTAAAAGTCTGGTAGAATTCTGCACTGAAACCCTCTGGCCCTAGGCAATTTTTGGTTAGGAGACTTCTAATGACTGCTTCTATCCTTAGGGTTTAAATTGATCTATTTAAATTGTTATCTAATCTTAGCAAATTGAGTCCATTGATACTGAGAGATATTAATGACAGTGATTGTTAATTCCAGTTGTTCTCTTGTTGTTGTTTGTGGTGGTGGTGGGAGTGGTGGTGGTGGTGGGAGTGATGGGTGTATGCGTGTGTGTGTGTGTGTGTGTGTGTGTGTGTGTGTGTGTGTGTGTGTCCCTTTTTTGGGTTTTGCTGGTGTGAGAGTATCTATTGCCTGTTTTTTATGGATATAACTAACTTCCTTGGGTTGGAGTTTTCCTTTCCTACAGAAGGTTCTGTAGGTCTGGATTTCTAGATTGATAGTAATTAAATTTTACTTTGTCATGAAATATTTTGTTTTCTCCATCTATGGTGATTGAAAATTTTGCTAGGTATGGTAATCTGGGCTGGCATCATGGTCTCTTAGAGGCTGGAAGAGGTCTGTCTAGGCTCTTCTAGCTTTTAGAGTCTTCACTGAGAAGTCAGGTATAATTCTGATAGGTCTACCTTTATATGTTACTTGTCCTTTTCCCTTTGCAGCTTTTAAAATTCTTTATTTTGTATGGTTAGTGTTTTGATTATTATTTGGCGAGGGGACTTTTTTTTCTGCTCCAGTCTATTTGGTGCTCTATAAGCTTCTTCTACCTTTATAGGTATGTCCTTTTATAGATTGAAAAATTTTTCTTCTATGATTTTGTTGAATATATTTTCTGGGCCTTTAAGTAGGGATTCTTCTCCTTCTTCTATTCCTATTATTCTTGTTTGATCTTTTCATAGTGTCCCAGATTTTCTGGCTGTTTTGTGTTAGGCATTTTGTTTTTAGATTTAACATTTTCTTTGACTGATCAATCTATTTCCTCTACCACATATTCAACTCCTGAGATTTTCTTTTCCATCTCTTATATTCTGTTAATAATTCTTGCTTCTATAGATCCTGCTCAATTACCCAGATTTTCCATTTCCAGAATTGTCTTAGTTTGTATTTTCTTTATTGCTTCTATTTCCATTTTCAGGTCTTGAACAGGTTTTGTTTTGGTTTTTGTTTGTTTTTATCAACTGCTTGTTTGGTTTTCTTGACATTCTTTGAGAGATTTACTGAGTTACTCCAATTCTTTACATTTTCCTCAGTTTCTTTAAGGGTTTTATTCATTTCCTCTTTAAAGACCACTATCAGACTACAGGGACGGGTGCAGTTCCACTGGCCAGTGGGTGTCACTCACAGGTTTTGACTAGTTTGGTCTCTCTCTCTCTCTCTCTCTCTCTCTCTCTCTCTCTCTCTCTCTCTCTCTCTCTTTTAACAGAACAGGAAGGATTAAACATCTTAAATGAACAATCAGTGTTCTTAAATGAAGTAAAGGGGAGGTAGGCATGGAGCAGACTGATAAGTGCAGGAGACAAGCTAACATCTTAATGTGCACTCACTAGTGATGAGCCGCAAGACCGGCTCCAAGCTCTTCCATAGCCTATAGATCTTAAATAGCTTGAAGCTGTCTTCACAGGAAGCCAAAGTGAGTCTAAATGACCTTGAGGCTACTCAGTAAGGATAAGGAGATTACAATGAAGTTACACTTTTCATAACAGGTAAGTTAGTAGGGAACAGTAGGAATGAGAATTTTGCATGAGGAATCAAAGGCTCTGATCAAAGGATCTTAAGCCTCGCCTAAGGAAAAGCAAGTGTCCCTGTAAAACGCAGAACTGTTAAGCAATTTTAAGGATCCCCTCTGTATGCAATGGAGAATTTTAGCAGAAGACAGAAATAATAAGAGATTCTTGATGACATGAAACCATGATCATTTACCCTTCTGGGAAACAATCAAGAGCTGTTTACAGACTGGAATTGTGTGAACTTTTAATTATTCCAAGTATGGAAAATGAAAATGTAGCTAGTTAGTTAGGGCATCTTTAAAAGAGACCAAACCAGCTCACAGACTCTGGACTGACAGCTGCATGGAACTGAACTAAGTAAGTCCTCTGTGGGTAACATTTATGTGGCTTGATCTGTTGGAGGGTGCATGGCAGTGGGACCAGGACTTATCCTGGGTGCATGAACTGGGTTGGGGAGCCCATACCCTACGGTAGAATACCTTGCTCAACTTTGGCACAGGGAGGAGGGGCTTGGTCTTGTCGTAGCTTGGTATACGAGACATTGTTGACTTCCCAAGGGAGGCCTTACCTCCTCTAATGAGTGGATGGTGACTGGGATGGGGGTACTTGATGGAGTAGGAGAAAGGGGGAGAGAGAATGGGGGCTAGTATGCAAAATTTTAATAAAAAAAAGCTAAGAGAGAGAGAGAGGGACCAGACCACAGTAAGAATAAAATGTGTGTTAGAGAATTAACTATGAGTAACACATAGAAATGAAAGGTCAAAAGGTCATAATGAGACAGCAGTGAAGGAAAAGAACTAATGGTCACAGGTGACAGCTGGGTGGGTGTGAAGGAAGGGAGCAAGTTTGGTGTTACTCTGACAGTAACACCAAAGCCATGACATAAATCTAATGCATCAATCTCAGGGCTTTTCTCCTGGGGGTGGGCAGTGAGCATGTCATCTCTCCTTGGTGGAGAATGACAAGCCCTTTCCTTTGTGCTGTGCTTCATTAAAAGAGTTTTGTACATGGACATGGGCAAAGGAAGATTTGCTTTCTCTACTAAAGACAAGGACGACTTGACCCCCATATTTTATTTAAAATCAACCATTGTATTTTTGTTACACAATTTTTCAAAGGCATTTATGAGGAAAGATTAAGATAGTCTGTATTCTTACTAAGAACACTGAAAGTCATGCATGGCAGTTCACAACTGTAATCCCAGCATGTAGGAAGCCAATTCAAAAGAGTTGTCTTGAGTCTGAAGGCAGCCAAAGAGACAGGGTAAAACTCTGTATCAGGAAACAAACATATAAATAAAAGTGAACAATTAAACAAAATCATTGCTTCAATTATTCAAAGCAGCTTCCCAGTTTGTTCAGCTTTAATGGAACAATGAAAGTATAGAGACAAAGTACAGCTTCAGTGTTCTGATTTTTAGATCTTAGTTTTCTGTTTTAGAAAGTTCATGTTTATCTTTATGTGAGGGAGCAAAATATTTCATGGCTGTTTATTTATTTGTCTTTTGTTGAACAACCACATGACTCCTTAGATTTCAGTTATAATGAACACTGCATTTGAATTCTCTCTACATTTTTTTCTTCATTTTAATTATTGTCTTAGGATAGATTCCCAGGAATGGGGGAGTTGTGTCAAACAGTAACAACATTTTTAGTTCTCTATGAATGTTGCCAAATTGTTGTCTTAAAGGGCTGCTCCAATTTACACTTTCCTCAGCAACATCTAACACCGTAATTTTCTCCAAACATTTACAGCTGATGATTTCATCATTTGTCCAGTCCTGTAGAGTCTTGATAGCTTTCTTTCCTTATTTAATTTTAAATTTTGTTTATGAAGGGCTGTGCACAAGTACAGTTGTCCATGTGGGATCCTCCATTTCAGATAGATGGGAGCTGTCCAACTTGGGTACTGGGAACTAAACTCAGGTATTCCGCAAAAGCAGTCCATGCTCTTACCTCTAAGCTTACCTCTAAGACATATCTCCACCCTCCCCCCTGTTTTTTTTTTTCTTAACTAAGTAATGAAGTGAGGGAGCATGAGATTTAACTTGATCTGCATCCACTCAGTGAAATACTATGCAGGAATCAATAAGTAGATGAGTGTTCAGTGGTGTCAAAAAACACATTCTGGAATTCAATTGGAAGGGAAGGGAAACAAAGAATTTGACATGTCCACCTGTATTTCCAAAGCCACACCATCTGAGAGACAGCTGTGTATACACAGCCTTGCCAAATGCCAAACTCTTTCTTGCAGTACAGTGTTTCCAAGAATAATATAAGCCATTTTCTCCAAATACACGGCCTGCTGCCCAGTAACTTCTAGCTACTTACAAAGTTCAGAAGAAATGAATCACACAAGAGACCTTGTGATCAAATGGGTATGCATGGCCAACTGGATAGGTGGTGAAAATTTTACATAAGTTTCCATAGGAATTCCTACATCCAGTAGCCTTTAAGTTACCCATCCACTTGGGTGCGGCCTCTTTTACTATATAAAGGCCAATGTAAGGCACGCATCTGGCCTCTCTCCCGGCTGCGTGATTTGGTTCCTGTTCCCTGTTCGAGGAGAGGACTGTGATCTGTGAGTTTACCCCTAAATAAATAACCCTTTATTAAACTCAATTAAGAGCTAGTGTGGGATTTCCTTTTAACAGTCATCATCATCTGGCACCCACATAGATCCAAACTCCACACCTACCTGGTGGACTGGCTTAAAGTTTCCCACCCCTGCCCGTTTGTCTTGCCTTTACCTACTAAGCAGTTTTTTTTTTTTTTTTGTAAAACCTCCGCCACAGTGGAGCTAAGAGCATGAGGTGACTTGGAAATCACCCAACCTCATGCGCATTTTCCCCCAACACTGCTGCATGCCTGCTTCCGGTCTGTGCTCCATGCTCCTGCATTCTGGGTTCCTTGCTCCATGTATGGAATTGATTTAATTGCTTTTACTTTGTCAAACAAATTATATTTCTCTGTATTTAACCAGCACTAAGGCGGGAAGCCAAAGCAGTGCTGGGCTGTACCTGGTGCCAACAGTTGTGCCACCACTAGTCGCAACTCTGCAACCATGACACCTGATGGACAATAAAGATTATTACACCTAAAACAATTTACTGGACCTCATAACAGGTAAATATTTTATTAAATAATAAATCAATAAACTCAAAAGTTATATAATGGCAGACAACATTACCATTGAAAATTTTAGTCACTTTTTTGCTAATACTATGGATTCTATTCTGTAAGGCTTATACGGTTATTGTGATACATCCACTTATTGGATATTGGGACTCAGTGTTTTTCTTCATACTATCCCTAAGAAAATGGTTTGATAACAGAGCCAAGAATGAGGCACTTTTAGAAACAATACAGTCTTTACAGACTAATGATGAACCACTAGCTGACAGGATTAATACCATTGAAAACCAAAAGTTACTTGAAAAAATTAATACTATTGAAAAGGGTAACATTAATTTGACAGACAAAATTGAATCTATGTCAAAGGGTACTGAGAAATTATCTGAAAGAAGTCATACTGTTGAATTTGACTATCAAAATTTGTTTAAAAGTTATGATAGGTTAGAAGATAGACTATCTCTCCAGGAAGGCAATCTGCACACTATCCAAATAATGTCCAAGGATGAGATGTTATCTTTAAAGAAAAAACTTCAGACCTTGGAATCACATGTGCAGAATGAGGACCGGAGGTTAGGTGCCTCAATGAAATCACTAGAAATATGTACAGGTTAAAACGTTCATGCTTTCTAAAAGACAGTAGTGAAAAGATTTGAAACGACTGAGGAAATTATTGGAGCTGATGAGCAGGGAAAGAAGGCACACGGACAAGACTTGACATTGCCAATACCTGTCAGAGATGACTTGCCCAAGGTTTAGCTTCCTACCCTATAATCTACTCTGACAAAGCATCAAGTTCTAAATGCCCAAGAGGATCCAAAGAAGGTAGATGGATACCTATAGGAATAAATGATCTAAAAGAAATTAATCAAGCAATAGTAACTTATGGCTTGCATTCTGCATTTATTAGGGAGATGGTAAAGACATGGGCTTCCAGCATGAAAGCAATGCCACACAACTGGCTTCAGCTAATTTCAGCAGTTCTGGATGACGTTTAAATGCTATTTCAGGGAAGAGGCTAAAATTTTAGAACAACAGGGAAAATCAAAAGGACTTGAGACTTCCCAAGTTCAAATTCTTGGTGAGGGCACTTATGCTGACCCACAGGCTCAAGCTCTTTACGATGAACAAATCTTGTCCCTGTGCCACAAAGCAGCCTTAAATGCTTGGGACAGGATTCAAAAACTAGGAAAACAAAATGAATCATATACCAGGGTTAAACAGGACCAGAGAGAAACCTTTATTGACTTTTACAATGATTAAGGCTGTACAAATAGGAGTAACAGACCCAGATGCTAGACAAGTACTTATTGAATCTCTGGCTTTTGGAAATGCCAACTTAGAATGCAAAAAGAGACTTGGGCCTTTAAAGGTTTGATCAGCACTAATGGATGAATAGATTCTGCATACAATGAACACTGAGACATTTGACTATAATACTGAATCTTGAGTAGGAGAAACAATTTCCAAAGGTATGAGGAGACATCAAAATGCCAAACATTTTAATTGTGGTAGAATAGGACATCTGAGAAGGGATTGTAGACAAGGAATTCCTAGGAATAATATCTCCCCTGGGAATGGCAAGAATAGGAGGACTCAGCCTTCAGGTATATGTAGAAGGTGTAGCAAAGGCCAACATTAGACCAATAAATGCAGATCAACAAAAGACAGACAAGGCAACTCAATACCATCAGGAAACTCCTTGAGGGGCCTCTCACAGGCCTCCAAGTCAAAAGTGGTCCAATCATTCCCAGTCACTGTGGAGGACATGTCTTACCAGGAAAATTTAAAAATCCATAGCCTTCTGTAAAAGACCATACTGTTCTGGATAATGGAATAAACATTGGGGATAAATAAAAAATTCCAATAGGAAATAGGAAACATATATTCTAGCAGACTTCTATAAATAATCAAAGACCAAAGCTAAGAGTGTATATAAATGGCATGGTAATTGTAGGTTTAATAGACACAGTGTGGACATGAGTATCGTTACTCCAGAATCTTGGCATCCAAATTGGCCTCTTCAAGAGGCAGATGTTCAATTACTAGGAACTGGAACCCTATCTCAAGTGAAACAAAGCACAAGATGGCTTGAATGCATAGGGCCAGAAGGACCGAGAGGAAGGCTGAGGCCATATGTGCTTAATATTGCAGTGAACTATGGGGTTATGAGCTGCTGCAGCAATGGAATACCCAGATTAACATTCCTCCAGTCCCAGAAACTCATAATTCTGAGAAAGATACTATAAGGTACTATACACAAAGTTCACCAGCCATTCAGGCTGTACAAGAACACAAAGCAACTAGCAAACCTTTAGAGGTAACAGAGGCCCTACTTTTAAAATGGTTAACTGAGAAACCAATATGGGTTAAACAGTGGCCATTGACAGAAGATAAATTGCAGGCTTTAGAACAGCTGGTACAGGAGCAACTAGTGCTTGATTGCACTCCCTGCTTGCTCAAGTAATATTATTTCCCTTCTCAGATTTTCAATGGGGTTGAAGACTAGATAGTTGTAGTTACTTTCCTCTCATGACTTGGCCAAGTTATTTATAATACAAGACTTAAACTCCTTAGGATAGAATAATTATTGAAACATTTATCACATGTTTCTTGGTTGATATTGTTTATGCTGGTTGTAATTCTAATTTTTATACCTGATATTTGTTCTTATTGTATATAATTTTGTATTAGGCTTAGAACTTTCTTATTTAACCAAAAGAGGGAAGTGCTGTAGGAATTTCTACAGCCAGTAGTCTTGAAGTTATCTGCCCACTTGGACGTGGCCCCTTATACTATAAATGCTGATGTAAAGCGCACATCTCTTCTAGCTTTGTGATTCTGTCGCTATTCTCCATTTGAGCAGATGACTGTGATCTGTGAGTCTACCTCTAAGTAAATAACCTTTTATTATACTCAATTCTGAGCTAGTGTGGGATTTCTTTTTAGTGTCTGTCCTTGTAAGTTGATAGTCCAGTGATCTGATTGCTTTCTTAGTAATCATCTGTGTGGTAATTTTTCTATGAATTTCATACTGTGTGCTTATCACAATGCTTGACTTTTACTATATTGTTTACAAATATTCCTGCTAAAAATTAAGCTTGCTTAGATTTATTGACACAAACTGGACTTTGGAAATAGGCCATTGCAATCAAATCCTGCTTTTGTCACATAATTGCTGGCTCCATGTCCTAGACTATATAATGGGAATAGTAAAAAACAATGGTAGTACCTGCTCATCAGCCTGTTGTAAGGAGTTAGCTATCACTCCACAGTATCCAGTACATTCAGTCGCTCTTGACTGATGCATGAGAAACCGGACTTTCTGAGTGTTTATTCTCCAGAAGCCCAAGCATAGTGGTTTATTAGTGGCTTTACTTTCCTTCCTTGAATTGTAATTTCTCTATTTACAGCAGAACGATGGAAATGCTGGAAATAACAGAGGCTGGCTTTGACAGCTCATTATGGACCCCACAATGGACTATTTCTAAACATTACCTCAGTGCTCTTCACAGTGATCCCAGAGTCTGCACCAGTCTTTAGAGGAAGCAACAGATGCTTAGAGAAACTAAATAACATGCCAAGAACCAACTAGTAAACAGTCAAAATATTTTAGAGAAAGAGCTCATGTACCTAAGTGCTGTCAATGGCTGGCCTTGGGTCATGGAATTAGGAGTGACATCTTAAAATATTTTTATATTTATCTTCATTTCATGTACAAGAACATATTTACTTGATAACAGGTTATTGAAACACATTTAAAAATTGAAGATAATAGTATTTCCTCCTCATACCGACTCATGGCAAACTGCTCACTAAAGTAAAAGATTCGTCTTTGAATTTTTGGGCTAATTCACAAAGCAGTTCTCTTATAGCCTAAACATGAACATGGGGAGACTGGAGAGATGGCTCAGTGGTTAAAATGCTCTTGCAGAGGACCCAAGTTCAATTCATTGCACTTATATAGTAGCAGACAGCTGCTTGTAACTCCAGGTCCAGGATATCTGATATCTTCTCCTGGCCTTTGTAGGCACCAGACACATGCATGGTTCACAGACATACTTACAGGCAAAACACTCATGCAAATATGGATAGAGCGTTTTAGTCCCTAAACACCACCCACTCTTTCTTAGCAGAAAAAAACACGGGGCTGGAGAGATGGCTCAGCTGTTAAAGGCTACACCACAACCAAAAAAATATAAGAAATATAACATGTAGACATTTTTGTTTCAAGTGCAAGCAAAAACCGAGTTTTCAGTTGGATCAGACAGACTGTGCTCTTGCCATTCGGGTCCCAAAGGAGAATACACCCCATGGCTTTGCATGGTGATCAGCAATAGAAACAAGTGGCCAAATGGACACCGAAACCTAGCCTACTCCTCAGAGGAGGCAAGCTTTCCCCTTATTCAACCACTTCTTATAACTCACAAGAACTAGAGAGGGATGAAAACAATGTGTGACTGATCAGAGCTATGGCTAGCTAATATTATTCTACATCTTTCTAGGTCCTAAGTGATTTTACCAATGTTTTCCAGTTCCATCCTTCAAATCCAGTGTGAAACAGGTATGGATATTCTCACCTTCCATGTAAGGTCGATAAAGCTGTGAGTGGAAATTCACAAGGATGAACATCCGAGAGAAAGCACTATTGCTCTGGCTTCCGGTCATCCACTCCTCTCTCTCCACAAAACTCAAATAGGTGTGCTCATGCTTCCCAAGTCCCAAGTAAGTCATCTGGCAAGTGATGGAGAGCATTACATAAGACAGCATCCATGAACTGAACTGTGGAACAAGCAGTGTTAGTAAACAAAGAAGCATCACTCTATTGGCATGCGAGTTCTCTACTTCCTTACTTCTGTGTAAGAATTCATACTTTGATATTTATATTTCAGCTTAAAATAGTTGATCAAATTCTGGCATGATCTATGAAATTTAAGGTGAAATTTCATCTTACAACTCAGGATAAATGAATTCTATTGATGAAAGCAAATCATAGATCTAGAAGATTATTATACCTGAAACCACATTCCACCAGAGACTTTTCCACTCCCCTCCCTTCATAAGGCCCCGGAAAGATGAGCAAAGACTGACACCTATAAAAGGGGCTTGTTTCCCATTTCCCAGACAGATAGACTGAGGCACAGATACTCTAGGAAGATTCTGTTATCCCACAGCCTACCTTGGCGATAGCTGAGCTTTGTTTCTGGATTTGTCCTTAAGCAGAGCTTTAGCAGTTGTGGCTGATATCATACCTGTCTATGATCTAACTATAAGGCTCTCATCATCTTTGACATTTCTGTAAATTTATTATTTTATGTATCTGTCAACATGGAGATTAAAAGAAGAGAGTATGGGTTCATATTGTTTTCAGAACTTTATGAGACTAAAGACATTAGACATTAGACAATGCTACTGAAATGCATTATAAAGATTTTTTTTACCACGAGACTGAGCTGTCATTCGACTGCAATGCTTAGGGACAGTTGTGCCTAGGGGCAGGACTATGGACTCATTAACCTCCTAGTCCTGCGGCTCTGTCAATCTCAATTCTCGCCATGGTTTCAATCAGACCCAGCTGCCTCTTGTTATACTCCGGTTGGTCTAGTGTGGCAGTGAGCTCTTGCAATTTTCTGCGTAGCAGGGAGAGAAAAGAATCTCCAGCGTGTGTCTATTGCTGTGCATGGGGCAGTGGGCATGGCAGTGCCTCCTTCCTGAAAGTCGCAGCATACCATGATTGATCTGGGGCATTGAAAAGTGCCATGTACCAAATATAGATGATCCTTATTATTTCTCTTTGCATACAGATGAACACATAGCTGAGGTGCTCTCCGGAGGCCTAGGAGTCAACTTATTCCAAGGAATAACTGAGCTATTTTTGTGCTTTTCCCTCACATTATTTCTCAAGGCTTGAGGGAATTTGAATGTGACTTACTTGGCAGTGACAAGTCGCTGTCCCTTCGGTACCTCTCAAATGAGATCCTTTACACAAGTCACCTCACTGCACTCATTTTAATTCTTCAGAGAGAAATCCTGTCCCTTACAGGGAACTCAGACTTTGAGAAAGAAGGTGCAACCTCTAATCCTGTCCCTTACAGGGAACCCAGACTTTGAGAAAGAAGGTGCAACCTCTACCTTGAAATTGGCTTCTTAAAAATGTCATTATTAAAATTACAGTGCTCAACTGAAACGTCATCAGCATATAGATTTTCTGGAAAAGGAAGAAGGTTTCCCTAAGTACCTTAGTTTTATGAATATAGGAGTTGATGTTCTGAGAAGTATATTGAAGACCTTTGTGTCTCTGTGAAGAAATACCTGGTATGGACAACTCTTGGAAAGAAAGATTTGTTTTGTCTTACAGTTTCAGAGAATTCAGTCCATGGTTGCACAGCTCCATTCCTAAGGTCATTATAGCTGTAGGAGCATGGATCCTCGGTGTCACCTCACTTGATGGTCATCAAAAAGAAGAAGAGAACCAGCACTTAGACTTCATCTTTCCTTTTCTGCTCCCTTCTGGCTCATGGATGGTACCACCTACATTCAGAAATGGTCTTAATTGGACAGTTTACCTTCTGGAAATAACCTCAAAGATACATATAGACAAGATGCCTCATGGATGTCATAAATGGTTCTAGGTCTGCCCAGGCCGACAATGAAAATTTACTGTCATATTAAGTAACTCAGATGAGGTCTCCTGATAAATGGACTAAAAACTGGATCTCTGGAGTCCATGTCATTTTACAGCTTCCATTTGCACAGAGCGTATTGATTGCTTCAGTTATCAATCTAGGTATTTTCACAGTTTTTTTTTTTTTTTTTTTAGTTTCTACAATCAAGGACAAGCCATGCTGCACATTGCTACAACTGGTCACTGAGTCTCCACATTTTTAGCATCTCTCTGGTAGATCACATCCTCTTAATTAATAACAAAACAGAATTTACCATCCAAAACACCATGCTGGGCAAGCACTCCTGGAATAAGTTCCATTTTGCTTCTCATTTTTAAATGACCATTTAAAGTTTTAAGAAAGCATCCCTTCATTTCATTCGGATTCACTGCTTCAGGCAAAATTCTCTGTGAGGCTCCAGGGACCTTTGTCTTGAAAACAAGCAGTTCTGGGAAGAAATGAAAAGACCAGCTGCTAGTGCTTGTTGGAGATGGACTTCGTTGTTGTGACAGAGGGCATCAACAGGCTGGTGGTTAGGAGGAGGAGACCTCCATCTCCTTAACCACCCTGCCTCGTTCGACAGCACACACCGCATCGACAGTCGCTCTGTGTAGACCCTCTTCTCAGCCTTCTACAACTGAAATGATGTGGAGAGTCTGCATAGATATTAACCAGATAAAGAACAACTTCAAACTCTACTCTTGTACCTCAGCTTACACTGTACTTTGTAGATACTGTTTCCTCTTCAACTGGGAGTGGTTGTTTGTGTGTGTTGGTGTGTGAATTAAGTATACTGGAGTCAGTTTTCAATAATTCAGAATACTGTTAGCACTTTTAGTGGTGAAACATATTTAACTAAATATGGGCATTAATTTGAAGGTAAATACTATCACAGATATTTTAGGTAGCATGTTCAATATAAGCATACCTTTATTGTTTTGCTTTGTTTTTTGTTTGTTTTGTGACATGGTCTATCTATTAACCCAAACTGACTTTGAACTCACAATACCATTGTGTCAGCCTTCTGAGTTCTAAGATTACAGACTTGTAGCACTGTAACTTTCATATGCTACTGAGAAACACACACACACAAAAAGGCACGAGACTCATTTTATTGTAATATTTGCTCGACTGCTATAGCCTCGAAGTCTCCTGAAACATATGAACCTCTAAACACACTCAGCATTCTGGTAGGCAGTCAACTGTCCAAGGCATTGGAAGCATAAATTTTTAAAATTCATTTTGAAATAAACACAGACTTTCCCCACAGACAGTTCATTTAGACAATAATTTTTAAGGAAAAACTGTCAGTCTTAGGAGTCAGTTTCATCAGTCTGATCAATTACCAGCACAGTAAGATATTCCAAAAGGAATAATAGTGGCGCTTCCATCCTGAGGGGAACCAGCAGGTACTTAACTGGACTCAAGGCCCACTCAGCAGGAGGAACTTCATGCCAAGCACTATAGATTTAGGCAACAACCTCTGGCTAGTAATGCCAGTGAACCCAGAGGAGAGCCTACTAAGGCCATTTTCCTAAACCAGTATCAATGCAGTGTCTGACCGCATTATAAACACTGGACCTAATATCCACAGATCCATTCATATTTCTCCATCATCAAAGAGACCCCCTTCTGCAGCAGATGGAGATCATCACAGAAAGCCACAACTGGTCAAAATGAAGAGACCAATTGATTGTAGGGTGTCCAGCTCCTGTTAATACATTTATAACACAATCTTACAGGGAAGATCCAGGGAGCATTGTGATGTTGTGGAAGAGGAGGTGGAAAAACTGTAAGAGACAGGGGACCAGGAGATCTGTTTTAAGATGGTCTCTTCTAAAAAACAAAACAGAACCCAAGCAAAAAAGCATGAACCACAAAGATATTTTGAGTGAGGAAGGAGAAGTGGATCTGAGAAAAACTGGGGTTAGGGAATAGGATTAAAGGGCAAATATAATCAAGAGACTTTGTATTCACAAAGAATTTATAAAACATGATGTAAACGGGGAAATCAATTAGGACACTAAAGGCAATATTGATGCTACTCCTCTTGGCGTTATCACAGGCATTCGTTGAAAAGAACCATCATACTCACCCCATTAACTAGAAGACTTCCCGAGACTGGCCAGGGCAGCCAAGCAGGTGCAGCCCAGGACTGCTATGATGATATAGAGAAGTGTGAACATTTTCCTTGGCATGGTACTTGAGTGCACTAAAAATAGACAGCCCTGAGATACACTACAGTTGAAGGACATGATAAAAATAGGAAATAAACTTGAAAACTCATTGTATAAATAGAGTTCTGGCATTAACTTCACCCAAATTCACTAATAAGATTGGTTATTTTTATTGCATGAAAGAAATAGGCTACCTTTTACATATTCAAGACAAGGGTTGGTTAAAGAAGTGTACTGAGAGTTGAAGACTGTTTGGTATTAAAAACATTGATGGTTTACATTCTAATTTTGAATAGTCTCAATTTTTAAGCTGGCATGTCACATATTTTAATGGTATTGCACGCACACACTCACACACACTGAACAACTTGAGCTATATATGGCAACTAGATACATGTAATTGACTTTGTTGAAGTAGAATCCATTATTGGAAGTGTCATTAAAAATCATTGAAGTGTCACAGTTTAAGACATGTGCAATTCCTACTACACAAAAAACTCAGTAAGAGCTCAAGGAATTGAGATGAATCAGATCATTTAGTTAAAGTTTAGCTCTTAAGATGACATCAAGCGACTTCCATGCCACCATGCCCTCCTCATGGACTGTAATTCTCACACTGATCCCAAGCTTCTGAGGTGGCGAATCTGCCCTGGATCTTTACTCTTGGCCTCACACTCTGTCCTCCCTTGTTTACCACCAAGAATCCTATGTCTCCTCAGCTCTACATCTCTTTCCTTCCCTTCATCTTGAGTCATCGCTGCCAAAGCTTTTGGGCAGAATTTCCACCATTCAAACTTAGATTTGGGCAAATAATCTTTAATTTCTGAATGTCTGTTTTGTCTGTTTCTCGTCTGTGATTTATCATTATGTTACAAAAGCAAAAACAAAACCAAACAAAACACTATAGAGGGTTATGTAGTAAAAAGATTTTAAATTTGATAGCCTGGAAGTCTAGACTTCCTATGATAGCTCAAAATTTTAGCTGAAAGAGACTAATTATGTACATACTTTTTAACTAATTGATTTACTAGTTATTCCCCATGAATTCAGTATCCAGTTTCTAAGAGAGAATAACACATCATCTACCTGAACAATTTTCCTTCTCTTTCAGGGAAAACAAGCCTATCACTCTGCAAAATTGGTGTTTATCATTACTTACTTGAAAAACTTAGTTTTTTCAAGCAAAAACTAAATAAAACTTTTATATAGAATAAGTTATTTTCATACACACACACTTTTTTTTCTTACTTTAAAAGGTTTTAACAATGCTTATCCAAGCATATCTGTGTTGTTGACTGTGGCAATAATCAATTAATTTGCTCATTTGTATAACGTTATATTTGGGAAATATGCCACAATATTCAAATACTCATTTTCTTGTCAATTAGCATTTGATCTGTTTCTTTTCCTCTTTTTCTTTAAGTATTACAAAGTTTCTAAGGGACACTTGAACACTCCTAAATAGTTGAGCACACTGAGCTTTCAGTATCAACAATGGTCCTGTGAGGACAAGGTGAAAAGTGTCAGAGAGGCGGCTCAGTGACATAACTATTATAGGACAATAAAACAGGCAAGGACTAGCAAGGGCGGGGAGAAGAAAAAAAATCTCTATCCTAAAGAGGCAAAGAGGGTTTAAAGAGATGAAAGGAATCTCAAAAGGCCAGCTCCTGCTCTCAGTGAGGTAGCTGACATCCAGCAGGAGGGTTGACGCCCTGAGAATCTTGACCTGACCCTGCCTTTCTCTCTAATGTCCTGCCAGGACTATGTAGGCTGGACAGGAAGCCCTTCATCAAGGGAACCCATTGATGAAGACTACAGATGTCTGCTTCTAAGAGTAGGATGTGGAGGGCTGGAGATGAGCTCCAAAGAAGTAAACAGATGCATGAAAATGTTAGCTGATCTTCGGGTCCACCTCATTTTCCAAAGTATTTATATTGGCTGAATCAGTGACCAACAGATTTAGGAAATTAGGGCGATCCCTATCTTCCTTGACACTGACCTTCTCTTCTATTTACTAAACAGATAAATTAACTCTTCTAGAGAATCCATAGTCCCACACCATGAAGCTTAATTATGTGCTAAAGCTTATGCAGAACAAAAAAAAAATAATGAATAGCCAAGACAGCTCTGATAGGGAAGGAGTGCCTTCTCCCCACCCCTTGCCCTACAAGATATGAAGGGTGCTTATAAGGTTAGTAATCAAGACAATATAGATCAACCCCTATAGTATAAATTAAGATATACTTATCTTAATCAATGGAACAGATGAAATGAATTCCCAAAGAGACACACATTTAGGGACTATCACCCATGACAGAAGAGCCATTCTGATCACTGAAGAGAATCATGGCTATTTAAACAACAGAGTTTCAGAAATGGTTTTTCACTTCGAGAGAAAGAAAATGGATAGCTATCTTATACTGAAGACATCAGACCTTAATTTTAAGATAGAAAATCTAAAAATTCTCAGAATTCAATGTGACCTTTCTGACCCAAGACTGCTGAAGGATTTTTTAAAGATAATTTAAAAAAAACTTAATTGTGAAAGAATATATTGATATTTCCAGTTACTGTAATTTGAGTTAACTAAAATTTTGAAACAAGAAGGTATGAACATGAAGAAAATATTTAAAATTCATATAACTAACAATGGGCTACTATTAAGAATATATAAACCTCTTCCAAATACCAAAAAGAAAGAGACAAGCTATGGGAGGGTGGGCAATTGTATTGTCAGCATGACTTTCTTTCATGCTCTTGTTTCATGAACTATATATAAGTCCTTTTGGATCGCTAGAAATAGGTGTCAGCCATCTCTGTTTCCTAGTCACCCCTCATGTGCCTAGGAGAATGGAAATGGTCAGTGTGTGTGCTTTCCAAATACACCAGGTAATATCCCACACCAGGACAGTGTGCACTCTTTTAGTGAAACTCACTCTGGACACCATCCACAGGCTTGGCTCACACTCTCAGCTTCAATACCTTCCTCCTCGTAGCCACTCCTCTAGCTTCTATCCATCTACCCTAAAGTCTTCCCAGTGACTGTGAACCACCAAAGGTTCTTATGGAATATTTCCTACAACATAAAACTGTTACTCCACATTTTTGCCTCTGTGCCTACTCTCTGTGTCACTGCTTCTGAACTCCTTGGGGTCATGGGCACATTTTTTTTTCTGATTTTATTTTTTTTTTATTTTTCCATTCAAAAATTTCCACTTCCTCCCCTCCTTCCATTCCCCTCCTGCTCTCCCACTCACCCTCCTTCCTCCCCCTCCAGCCTTAAGAGAGGGCAGGGTACCCTGCCCTGTGGGAAGTCCAAGGCTCTCCCCCTTCCATCCAGGCCTAGGAAGGTGTGCATCCAAATAGACTTGGGTCCCAAAAAGCCAGTACATGCAGTAGAAACAAATCCCAGTGCCATTATCAATGGCTTCTCAGTCAGCCCCCACTGTCAGCCACATTTCTTAAAAGCAGTGGTTTTCAGCCTGTGGGCCTCAACCCCTGTAGGGGTCGAATAACTCTTTCATAGGTGATGCACATCAGATATTTACACTATGATTCATAACAGTAGCAAAACTGCAGTTATGAAGTAGGAATGAAATAATTTTATGGATGGGGGTCATCACACATGAGGAACTGTATCACAGCATTAGGAAGGTTAAGAACCTCACTTTAAAGTCTGGAGCACATTTATATGAGCTACTGAATTAATACTCATTAAGGACGTAGCTACTAGTTTTCAGCTACCCATGCTTTGAAAGAGCATAATATGGGGAGACTGAGAAATGTTGACATCATAGTTCATTGTCTGTTACTGTAGCAGAAATATCAAAGACTAGATAATTTATAAAGAACAAAGTTAAATTAGTTGGAAAATACCTAATAATCTAATATCTTGCATGTTGTTTTTAAAGACAAATAATTTTAAAATTGAAATAACGTAAGATAACCTGGCTCACTGTCCTGGGAAATGAGATATAAAGGAACACATCACTAGCATGGATAGGTGAGGGCCTCTGTGTTATTCCCGGAGGGAATGCAGAAGAGTAAGTGATCACGTGAGCAAGGGACCTGCTCTAGTTCAGTTTGCTGTGCTAAACTTCATGACCAAAAACAACTTCGGGAAGGAGTTTATTACATATTACAGTTTAGGATCCATTATCAAGAAAAGCCAGGGCAGGAGCCCAAGGAAGGAACCTGGAGACAGGAACTGAAGAGAAGATCACAGAGGAATGCTGCTTACTGGCTTGCTCTCAGGCCCAGGATCTACCACGTTCCTTATACAACCCAGGACCACCTGCCCAGGCATGACTTTGCCCATGGTGGGCTGTGGTCTCCCACATCAGTTATCAATCAAGAAACCGTCCCTACAGTCCTGTTTTCAGGCCAGTCTGCTGGGAGCATTGTCTCAACTGAAGTTCCTGCTTTCCAGATGTCCCTAGTCTGTGACAAGTCGGCAAAAGAATAACCAGATCAGGGTTGTTTGTTTCTGAGCCCATCCTTTGCGCTGGGAACTCTTTCACCGCAATGGCCTTAACACATTCACTATGGCATAACATGATCCTACGACACATCCTCTCTTAAAGTACCTGGGTCCTTTGCTGTTGCTGATATTTTGCTTTGGTAACTGGGTGTCTGTGTTTATTTTTTTGCTGACTAGAAGCATTAATTTTTGAAGGTCAGGCTGGTTCAAGCTGGTGACTCTCCTGCATTAGCCTCCTGAGCATTGGGGTCACAGATGAACGCTACCACGGCCAACCTACTTCCCACCTTTTAATGCTTGTCTTACCTCACTGTGAAAAACAAAACAAAACAAAAAACCACCTCACAAAATCAACTTAAGGAAGGGGGAGCTGCCTTGGCTTAGAGTTCCAGGGGCTACAGAAATCCTTGACAGGGAGAGTATGGTGGTAGGAGCAGCCCACAGTTGGTCACATTTCATCCAGCCAGGAGAAGGGGCTAAAAGTTGCTGATTACTTCTTTTTATACACCCTAAGACACCAACTGATGGGTCATGCCCATATTTAGGGTAGGTCTTCTCACCCCCAACTAACTTAACCTATGTGATCCCCCATTGACAAGCCCAAAGATTTGTTTCTACAGCGGTTTTATGTCCTGTCAAATTGACTGTCAACATTAGCTAGCATCCTACTGTTTCAGCAGAAATTGTTTTGAGGGGACATCCAGCATACAGCAACAGGCCGTTTTTTCTGATTCTTTTCTCCTTATACCAACTACATTTGGCTTTTTAAGTCAGTGTAGATCACACGAGACTAGAGAAAATTAAGCAAATGATATGATGTTGAGATCAGGTTACCAGAGTTATGGGTATAATCTATAAGTTAACTTCATTGCACAAAATGAAGCTTGGAAATTGACTTAATAGCTTAATAGCTAGAGTAAGGAAGCAGAGTATTAATATTTATAGAGTCATTCTACTGCTACACTATGATGGATCTAGCGCCAGCATCATCCTGGGTAAGATGTCTGGCTGCTTTGCATCCTATGTGTCAGCTGAATGGCAACATCTGTATCACAGAGTAAATGGTGCACAAGAAACACATTTTATTCTGCATCCTTCTCCATCAGATTGTGGAGTGCACGCTTCTAGTACTGAACCATGACAACCTTCAAAAAGGTGCTTTCACCAGATCACCATTTGCCTCTCGTGATGTATTCGGACCTGAGTAACACTGAGAGTTGGTGGAAAAGAAACAAGTGGCCACAACTTAAATCCCTCTCCACTTACTTGTGTGTTATGCAGAAGTGGGGCTCAGTAACTCATCCACTGACTTTATTATGAGTAACTTCAAATATTGTGAATAGCTGAAAATCATTTAGTTATAGCTCCATGCCACCACATAGATTTAATAATAGCCATAATTATCATAACAATTCTGAGGACAACGGGGACATTAGCAGAATTTATGATTTGATGTTGGCTTGTAGGTATCTACAATCTCCCGACAGAGAAACTCAAGTGTTCTCTTCACTGTGAATTCATCAGTGAACATTTCCCTATTCGTGATGTGGGGATTCCTCTGGTGGGGAGCTATCCAGTACCTCACAGGTTGAACTCTTTTACTCTGTAATGGAAGCTTGTGCTTTGCTTCAGCTGGGCCTAGAACTGTTGTGTCCTCTGCTTTCTTTAGTTAACATCCTAACTCTTGCTTCTTCTCACTCTTCCTAGATTTCCAAAGAAATAATAGTATCGACAAACTTGTCAAAGGGAAATTCAGGGTGGTCAGTTAAAATGGAATTTCAGATAATAATTATAAGACTACACAGAACTACTCATATTGGAGAATATTCATCAGATATGTAAATTTACATGGACATCTTGTATTTTATTTGTCAACTTATAAAATAAGTTTGAAGAGACTGGAAAACAGACAGAATGAATCCATGAACACGGTTCCAGTCACTGGATCACATTTAAAATGGTGCATTTCATCTACTACTACACCAAAGCACTAATGGCGCAGCTCAGTGTCGTGCTGGGTGAGGCTCTGTGATGTCACTGGTCTGGGGTGGGCTGGTGTACACCAGAGAGCCAGACTTAGCAGTCACTTCTGCTTTCTCCCTGCCCTTCCCTTAGGACCACTCCCAGGTCTCTCAGAGCAGTACCTCAAGCATAGGCAGGCAACCAAAACATGCCAACGTTCGAGACGTCTCAGAGCCAGCACAATATCCCGTCTTGGTATTAGGCACAAAACCAGATGCTTCCACAGGTATAATAATGGGTCTGGTATCTGTACAGAGAATGCCTGCCAAGTCATGGGCCAATTGTGTGCTTGAATGGCAGAGAAATAATGGGGACCCAAGACATTAATAAAAAAAATATTGAATCTGAATTTTAACATGCTGTAAAGAACCCATCAGGGTGAAATGCCTAGCGATTCAGCATTATATAGCTCTTCAACATTCAACATGAGAATCTGAAGGTGCTTCTCTGTTATTCCTGTCTCGTATTCTCATTATCATCTTGAGGAAATGGGGGGGGCAATTTGTCACAGACTTCTCAGTTGAGAGAAGGGTGACATAATGCTAGAGCAGCATGGGCAAGACTTTTCAATAGACTGGCACATCTCCCTTCCCATGCAACCTATAAAAGATTACAACTACTTCTGTAGACTAAAACCTGTGGTGGAAGAAGTCTTTGTTTTCAAGCAACAGGTTCTAAAATAAAACACGGCAACACAACTGATGGTCCCACAATTCTCACTGGCTTTCCTCATCTGCTTCCTGTAAGTGACCAACCACCAGTGAGCCTGGGAGGATATTTTTTCTACATGTTCAGCTATAATGCACAGAATCATTTATCATAGTTTCGGTAACTATTACCATGAAACCCATCTTGTTCTACAACTTTCTTTTTTCACTTATTATTTTTTGCTGTATCTGCACTAACCCAGGACTGTAGCTTGATTGAGGACTGTCTAAGACTCTATGATGACTATATCCCAGTGTGGAACACTGGTAAGGATACATACACGGCTGTCACATCTTACTGATGTCTCCTTTACATGTTGGATAATTTTGGGGGTATAAGCAAGGGACCTCTGATTTACAGCACATTTCCTAGCAACAGCCAGTCATCACCCCATTGTTGCTCCATGTTTTGGATGTTTACTACTTTGGTTCTTACAGCTTTGCTGAGATGGTAACCTATGTATTTCCTACTTACTGTCTGTTATTTCTCTGATTAGCAATGAGAAATTATTTGCCATGTTTGCTAGCCTTTTACATTCCCTTTTACATATCCAAAACACGTTGCTCCATGTGCCTTATTCGCCTTTTTGGTATTTACATTTCACATCTTAAAGGTTTGAGATTCATCATATCTTTTATGACAGCATCATATATTTTAAACAAGTTTTCACATGCTACAGTCTGAAAGCACCAATTACGTCCTAAGTTTTCAGATGTTACTTTGAAAACCTTCAATCAGACACAAACACATTGAAGATATAATTTGAAGTAAAAAAAAACATGCTCAAGTAGACAATTGTTCAAACATGAATTTTCAAAAGCCTGCTCTTTACTGGTTTAAAATGATAGAACCTAATTATCTGGGTAGAGGGTTCTCATTCTCAGGTGTCAAACAAGGAAACAGCAGCAGTAGAAGCAGGAACCAGCCTAAGTATTTTCTGTGATGGCATCAGAATATCAGGATGTCACCATTCCCTGGGAAGACCAATAAATGGAAAGCAGCACTATTGTGTGCATGCTAATGGTTGACGGAAACGTGTTCATCAGGGCTGGAGAGATGGCTCAGCAGTTAAGAGCACTGGCTGCACTTACAAAGGACTCAGGTTCAAGTCCCAGCACCCACCTAGCCAGCTCACAACTGTCTTCTTTTGGCCTCCACAGGCACTGCATGCACGCACATGCACACACACACACACACACACGGTGCACAGGCAGGCATGCAGGCAAAACACCCATACACATAAAATTTCAAAAAAATGCATTTTCTTCATATAAGTTATTCGAATATGCTAGTTAACACCAACCACACTGGAAACAAAAGATTTCAAATATATAACTTGCTTTTATTAAATGGAAAAAGAATTCATATTTGTCAAAATGGTAGATATCCCAGTATCTTTAAAAGATTCAAAACAGTGTCAGGCTGTTTGAACAGTCTCTGGAATAAATGAGCAATTAAATTCTTAAGGAAATTCAGAACGCCAATGTGTTCTAGACTCTAGGATCCCTATAAGCCAACACACATCAAGTACTGTTCCCCTTAATCTGTTTGGCTTTCAGGAAAATATATATTATTATTTAGACAATTAGCATCTGAGCTTCATAAATGACTAATACAGTATTTTATTTTAATTAAATCAACATTTTGTTCTAACTTCTAACTAGTCTTTAAAGTTTTGAATGTGGATATAAACTAGCCCCTATTCTCCCAATACACGAAATGGGAAATAACTGTCATAATGTAGCAACATTTTCATAGGAATATTTTAAGACTTCTGCATTAGAAAATATGTAATATCTGTGCAACACCATCATAATTATATACAGAAAGCATCTTAAAGTCTCCTTGTGCAATTTAACTACTAAAGGTTAAAGTGATATATTTAAAAGGTAATATTATTTCCTATACATCTGGCACTCATTTGTAATTAAAGAATGCACAAAATAAGTCTCACACGAAGTGGTTCTTCAATAAAAATAATTGAACATTATTTATTTGATTTACTAGTTTTTGATATCTTTCAGCCAAAGGCTTTATTATAATTTATGTTTCCAATTACAGTCTAACGCTGAGGCAGTAAATGTTAGTCTGTGATTGCCTGTTTCTCTGTCGTACAATATGTCCATAAATCTCAATTTACACCTTCGTTTCATGGTACACAGTATGCCCATAAATAAAAGAAAAAAATCACTAAGCTGTGATTATTCAGCAGTGGGGAAAAAACCAAGTCATTTACACCTTGTTTAGTTTCTAAAGCAGCACTACTTAGTTATGACAAAAAGACCAAACATTATTATAAATTATAAATTCTAGCCATTTTTCTTTTGGCATTAAATCCATAATACAAATGCTTATTCTTGAACAGATTTATATATTAATGTACATCTGAATATACATTTTCCGATATCCCTTGTAGGCAGAAAGCTGGTCAGTGAAGTGTGTCGCAGCAGGGTAATGTTAGCGACTGTCCTGGGCATCAGAGGACATGGCATGGCTGAGTCCTGACTTCCCATTCACAGCTATTGTATTGGACGGAACAGTAACCTAAAAAGAAACACATTTTGTTCCCATCAGTTTTTATAAAATGGGACAGCTTTCTAATTTTTAACAATTATCACATTATAACTTCTGCTTAACTGAAAATGTTAGCATTCAGTATTTATCACTCAATGATTTACAAATAATTAAGGATAAATGTTCACTCTCTCGTGAAACGGAAAATGAGAGACTTGCTATTTCCACAACAAACAAGTTAATATAACCCATCAACATATCTTAGTCTTTATAAAATTACTAAGCCAACATAAAAGACAAGAGCACAAACCAACTGCAGGCCAAGCTGCCACAGTGCGGTTTTAGCTAAATGAATCCTGGCTTATCAGAAGTGCTTTGGAAAAAAAATGAGAAAAAAAGTTGGATTTTTCCAACCTTTTACAATTTTGTACTAATATCAGAAAGTAGTTTGAAATCCTTCTCTTACCAATTCTCTATATATTTAAAACAAAAGCATCCACCACCAAAACTGGGTCTTTAAGAATTCTTTCATGGTAAGGGCTACCGCGAACTGTCAAGCCTGTGACTATTATATCTAGAACAAAGGAATGATGGAAGGGCTTTACAGGGAGCTTCAATCAAACTTCAAAACTCAATGCTTGAGTGTACCATTTGCAAAGCACTGGAGTAAAAGAAACCAATCATTTAAGACAATCAAGCAGGATGGTATACATCTGCCATCCCAGCACTTGGGACACTGAGGTGGTATGGGAGGCCCTTCTGTATATGTGCTGCTTTTAAAGGTTAATAAATAAAGAAGCTGCTTTTGGCCAGTGGCTTAACAGAATATAGTCAGGCTGAAAAAGGTATATAAAGAGAGTAGGCAGAGTCAGGGAGAAGCCATGTAGCCGCCAGAGGAGAAGACACGAGCTGCCAGCCTCGTAGTAAAATATGAAATAATAGAAATGGGTTAAGATCTAAGAGTGAGCTATAAATATGCATAAGCTAATAGGCCAAGCAGTGTTGTACATAATACAGCTTCAGTGTGATTATTTCGGGTCTGGGCAGCCGGGAACAAACAGCTTGTCCTACTACACTGAGGAAGAAGAGCTCCAGGCCAGAATGGGATGGAGATTGAGACTCCTCCTCCCTCCCCCAAAAAACAAGTTTTCCAAATGCCTTGGGATTCTAAGGTATTTTTAAAAAGACTTACAGAATGTTAAAAAAAAAAAAAGATCACGAATAGTAAATACACACAGACGCACACATATATAGGTCACGTGTAAAACACAATAAAATATTACGAGAAAACAATCTCTACATTGCAATCTAAGCAGCAAGGATTTATAAACAAGATTTGCTATCTTTGAGTAAGTAGGAACTGACAGCGGAACGGCCACAGATCCTGTGAGTAGAGCAAAGGAGAGAACGACTCTATTGGTTTGTACTTTGGTTCCTGCTTCGCACTAAAAGAAGATTTGGTTCTCTGTGGTAATGAATTTCCTGGGGGGCTTAATCAACTAAGATGCAGTTGAGTGGATGAAACAACACACCTGAAATGACAACTAAGGAGAGCGGCCGGGCCACCAAGGCAAGGGCGCTCACCTAAGCCCCTTCGTAGTCTAGTCACGTGGGCTACTTTCCAGTATAAAAGCTGCAGTAATGACTTCTCACTGTCGAGTTTTTTTTCCCATATTCTTTTATTTTTTTCCCTTCAAAAAAAAAGAGTTCACATTTCCTCCCCTCCTCCCAGTCCCCTCCCGCTGCTTCCTTAAAAGAGGGCATGGTGCCCAGCCCTGTGGGAAGTCCAAGGCCCTCCCCCCTCCATCCCGTCCTAGGAAGGTGTGCATCCGAATCGACTAGGTTCACAAAAAGATAATACATGCAGAGGAGATAGGTCCAGTCGAAGAGTGGAAGGTGGGAGAAGAGGAGCAAAGAAGTTAGGACCGCGAGGGGCTGGACCACCCACTGAGACAGTGTGCCTGATCTAGTGGGAGCTCACCAAATCCAGCTGGACCGGGACTGAATGAGCATATGATCAAGCTGGACTCTCTAAATGTGGCTGCCAATGAGGGCAGAATGAGAAGCCATCAACAATGACACTAAGACCTATCACTGTCGAGTTTTAATCCAGAAGCTTTTCTGCGTGAGAAAATTGCCTCTGTAATTCATGCTATAATTACAGTTCTCAAAATCCTTCTGTAAAAAGGTTTATTTTTCACTAACATGCATGTGTGTGTCGGGATGGGTGGGTATGGGATGCCTGTGTGTGCCTGTGGAGGCCAGAAGAAGCTACTGGATCCCCTGGAGCTGGAGTGATAAGCCTTTGTGAGTTGCAAGGCACGGGTGCTAAAAACTGAACTCTGGTCCTCTGGAAGAGCATCAAGAGCTCTTAAACCACTGATCCCCTTCGTAATTCTTTATAAGAAACGAATGTATTCACAAAACTATAGTGAGGGCTTTCAATATTCACCCAGCAAAATTTGTTGATTGGAATGTCATGAACAGAACCCAGTTCACAGTGTCCACCAAGAAGCAGCCAATGCCACGTTGCCATTCTGTAGTCAGAAGGATCAATGCTGGAATACAGAAAGAACTGCACGTGCACCTCACGATGGACACCTGCAAACTGAGGATCCTAATCAAGAAACTGCCACATATGTCTACTGTCTCTTTCACTCATGTCTACTCATACACTCAGTAGCCCTCGCTATTTAGCTTTTAAAAGAACAACAAAGAAAACCCAGCTCAGCCCCAACTCCATACTGATGTTCTGTTTTCAGTACTGATCGCTGCATGGAAAGACAGGGCTAGAGTCCTCTGCCTGAACTGCAGGGGCAGGGCAGGGCTGGATGTAATGAGCAGAGGAAATCCATATTTGCCTATCTTCCTGCATATCTTATGCTCTGCTGTGTGAGCCTTTGGGGCAGCAGTTAATGGTGTAAATGTCAGAGAGAAAATGAAGTAGCAAAGTGAGCATGATTTCACTAAAATGCTATTCATTTTGTATTTGTACTAAAACTTCAACGGCTTTAAAAAAGAACTACAAAAATTATTCACAATACAAACAAAACTGGCAGCCAATAAATGGTCTGGACAGCTCTCAAAATAAGAAATACAAATGACCTATAATGATTTTTTAAAATGTTCAAAAACCCTAGCCATCAGAGCAACTGAAACTAAATTTGAGGTTCTCTTATCCCAGTCAGAATAGCCACCATCAAGAAAAAAATGCTGCCAACAAATAATAGCAAAGATGCGTGGAAAAATAACCTCATCCACTGTTGGAAGTGCAAAGCAGTAAAGCCACTGTGGAGTCAACATGCGGGCTTCACATAAAACAACAACAAAAAAGAAGAAGAAGAGGGGGGGTCAAGGGAGGAGGA
>PVIU01018049.1:0-40068 GCA_004026605.1 Ondatra zibethicus
CTTTCCTCTTAGCACTGCTTTCATAGTGTCCCATAGGTTGGGGTATGTTGTGTTTTTATTTTCGTTGTATTCAAGGAAGACTTTAATTTCTTTCTTTATTTCTTCCTTGACCCAGGAGTGGTTCAGTAGTTGACTGTTCAGTTTCCATGAGTTTTTAGGCTTTCTGGGGGTGGAGTCGTTTTTAAATTCTAACTTTACTCCATGATGATCCGATAAGACACAGGTGGTTACTCCAATTTGTATCTGTGGATGTTTGCTTTGTTACCGAGTATGTGATCAATTTTCGAGAAGGTTCCATGGGATGCTGAGAAGAAGGTATATTCTTTCCTGTGCGGTGGAATGTTCTATAGATGTCTATTAAGTCCATTTGATTCATTACATCTCTTAGTTCTCTTATTTCTCTGTTAAGTTTCTGTCTGGTTGACCTGTCCATTGGTGAGAGAGGAGTGTTGAAATCTCCTACTATTAGAGTGTGGGGTTTGATGTGTGCTTTGAGTTCTAGTAATGTTTCCTTTACCTATGTGGATGCTTTTATATTAGGGGCATATATATTCAGTATTGAGACTTCATCCTGATGGATTATTCCATTTAAGAGCATAAAATGTCCATCTCCATCTCTTCTGATTGATTTTAGTTTGAAGTCAATTTTGTTCGATATTAGTATAGCCACACCTGCTTGTTTCTTAGGGCCGTTTGATTGAAAAACCTTTTCCCCACCCTTTATTCTGAGATAATGTCTGTCTTTGTGGTTGAGGTGTGTTTCTTGTAAACAACAGAATGTTGGATCCTGTTTTCGTATCCATTCTCTTAACCTGTGCCTTTTTATAGGTGAATTGAGTCCATTGATATTAAGTGATATTAATGACCAGAGTTTATTAACTGCCCTTATTTTTTTAGGGTTGTAGAGTTTGTGTGTTCCCCTTCTTTGAGTTGTGCTGGTGGAGGGCTGTTAGATGCCTGTGTTATTATTGGTGTTGCTTGCTTCCTTTAGATGTGGTTTTCCTTCTAGTACTTCTGTAAGGTTGGGTTTGTGGCTATGTATTGCTTAAATTTGTTTTTATCCTGAAATACCTTGTTTTCTCCATCAATAGTGAATGAAAGCTTTGCAGGGTATAGTAGTCTGGGCTTGTGTCTGCAGCACATCTATCCAAGACCTTCTGGCTTTCATGGTTTCCATAGAGAAGTCAGGTGTAATTCTGATAGGTTTACCTTTATATGTTACTTGGCCTTTTTCCTTTGCAGCTCTTAGTATTCTTGTTTTATTCTGTATGTTTTGTGTTTTGATTATTATATGGCGAGGGGATGTCCTTTTTTGATCCAATTTATTTGGTGTTCTGTATGCTTCTTGTACCCTTATAGGCATATCCATCTTTAGGTTGGGAAAGTTTTCTTCTATAATTCTGTTGAATATATTTTCTGGGCCTTTGAGCTGTGCTTCTTCTCCTTCTTCTACCCCTATTATTCTTAGATTTGGTCTTTTTATGGTGTCCCAAATTTCCTGAGTGTTTTGTGTTAAGAATTTGTTGGATTTGTTGTTTTCTTTGATCAATGAGTTTATTTTCGCTATCATATTTTCAGTGTCTGAGATTCTTTCTTCTATCTCTTGTATTCTGTTTGTGATACTTGTCTCTGCCGTTCCTGGTTGTTTACCCAGATTTTCCATCTCCAGTCTTCCCTCTGTTTGTGTTTTCTTCATTGCCTCCATTTCAGTTATTATGTCTTGAACTGTTTCCATTACCACTTTGATTGCTTTTTCTTAGTTTTCTAGGGTATCTTTGAGGAATTTATTCATTTTCTAACTTTTTGTTAGTTTTCTCATCCCTTTCATCAAAGGCATTTTTCACCTCTTCTTTAAAGGTCTCTATCACTTTCATAAAGTTACGTTTAAAGTCGATTTCTTCTACTTCTTCTGGGTTAGGTTGCTCAGGTTTTCCTGTTGAGTACTCGTTGGTTTCTGGTGTTATCATGTTGCTTTTCAGATTGTTGGGAGAATTCTTGATTGACGCTTACCCATCTCTTCTTCTGATTTCAGTCAGGGGTGTCTCAGTGGGTTGGGATCTCCCAGGACGACTTGTACACACTCACCCCTCTGGATAGCTGATCTCAGTGCAGGAAGAGGAAGTCCCTTCTGGACTTCCGATCCTTCTGTACCTCCAATATTGGTACAGGGAGAGAGATTCTTGGTGTTCCAATGTTCCACAGAGGAAAGGGCTACTTGGCTTCTCCCTGACTCTGCCTTCTTTTTTCCCAGCATTCAGTTTAGTTTACCCTGCCTAGTTCTACTCTGCCCTATCACAGTCGCCAAAACAGCTTCTTTATTCATTAACCAATGAAAGCAACACCAGAAGGACCTCCCACACCACAGTGTTAAGCATTTTTTTTATTTAAATGGAGACATTACTAAATGTAACTTTTCTTTATGCTTCCTTCAGTAGGGAAGCATAATATCTCTAACTTGGTTTCTTTTGTGCATACAACTAGAATCTTAAACAATAGACAGAGATACCTGGACTAACATTTATGGACTTTCTGCTTGTAAGTAAAAATATAAGTCAACTAAAAAAGAGAAATGGTTTAAAAATGTAATTTACAGAAATTAACAGGAACTCTACAAATTTTATGTAAAATGTGTCAAACATTAAAATTGAATTTAAAATATTATAGGTTATGTCAGAACAAAAGAAAAATTTGAGAAATCTGCTTTAAGCCTGTCTTACATGTTTTCTCTGCTTTTGACTCTTATTTATCTCCTAATGAACAAATTCTATATTAACAAAAAAGATTATTATGGTCTCTTTTTAAAAAACACAGGGCAGAAAATAACACATACTATATTAAAATTTTCCATTTGTAAACACAAATCTTCATTTAATAAAACACTATTTAACAATTTACATTTTATCATCTTTACCATTATAATTAAGAAGTCAGACATGGAGTGGGATAGAGTGAACATATTTAATCAGTGGAGCCATGCTAGGAGAGCAAATGGAGAGGTCAAATAGGCCAACATCTTTCTTCTGGGTGTTGATAAGAGTTTTGAACTGAAATAGATAAAAATTTAAAGCATATGCATAACTGAATAGTTTTGGTCAGGATGCTATCTCCTTGATTCTTTTGTTAAATCTGTATATACAAGATGATGTAAGAAGTTTCTATTGCTTGAGGGGTAGATCAATTTCAGCAATGATAGTTCCTTCTCCAGCATACAGATTCCTCTAATGGGTCTCTTTCTGGGGAGTAAATCTGTCGATATTTCCTTGATTAATTAGTATTTAACCTAACTCACAGGAACATAAAACTAGCTCTGTAAGAAGATGGCAGGCACTAAATGAACACATGCCAGACTTTGATCATGACCTTTAGTTGCTGTGTGGACACAGAGGCAAAGAACCTTTTTAACAGGAAACTTTCAAAGTAAAAATGACTTAAATCTTTATTAAATGGTTAATTTAAATTGGGTGTTTTATAGTATTTAATGCTGCTTGATATTTAAATAACAAACACATGTTTTCTGTTTCAGATGCAATGTGAATTTTTATTTAAAATATGGTATAAGGAAATCAGAGCCTTCTAATTTTTAAAAAATAATAATAACAACAACAACAGAGAAAAGATTTATCAAATAAGTTAATAGAAAAACTACAGAATTAAGTCAGTCTGTATACTTTAAAAATGTGCTGACCTCACAATGGAAACCAGAATACGTGGTACATAGGGAAGGGGTTTTGCTTTTGTTTCCAGAGCAGAAGAAAAGCTGTGGATACCATCAAAATTGATAAAGATTTGACTTGTACAAGAGAGACCTCTTAATTAAAAGAGATGACATATCATCTAACAGCATGGTCATTCAATCTAAACTAACCTATAAAGCTAAAAAATGTTTTTTATTTTATCAGATATAACTTGCCATAAGAGAACCTCCCCAAAACTAGGGTGACTGAAGGGTTTTATTTTTGTCTTTTCAGAAAAATAAAGGCATCAAGCTAAGAAATCTGAAGACCACTGGACAAATGAGACATGTGAAGAAGAAAGAAAAATTATCCAAAAGTAAATGTTCCAAGAAAAAGAGTAATTTGGCCTCCTTATATAACACATTTTCAACAGGTTAAAATTTCATAAATCTTTCTAAATGTTTGTTTCTGCTGTTCTCTACATACGTATAATGCAAACAGCCTTCTTGTAGTCCCCATCCAATTAAAAATTAAAGCTGGCTTTGGAGTTGGAGTGTGGCTCTCTCCTTCTCTAAATCTAAACGGGCTTGTTAAAGTAAAATCCAAAATCTCTGTCTCATGTCAGATGAGTATTGGATATGGGACAGAAGAAAAACAAAAACTAATGAACTATTGTATTACTGCTAATCTCATAATCCTTTGGTTTTATTTAGACTCTTTGAGAGCTTTTCTTAAGGTATAAATATTATCTCAAAATTTATAAGATTAATGCATATTTTTTAAAACTTTTGTCATGATATTAATGGTCATATAGAGTACTACTTAATTCTAGAAAAAGGCTTCATCTCACTTCTTGTACATGCTTTTGGGTTGGAGTCTCTCAGAGGTGACTAGGAATTAAGTTTTATGCTCTGGACAAGGACAATTTCATCAGGATTATGATAACACCACTAAGCTGAAAAATCACCATTTAAAGATAGGCTTTTGACTAAAAACTGCTCAGGAAGGTTTTGAGGTAGCTAACTGAACTGATCCAGTCTCACAGACTCTTGCCAGGACTTGTGATGAGCTCTGTACTTTCCAATTACACAGAGACCAGACAACAGATGATACAGCTACCTCTCTCAGGACTTGACAATGAACACAATTTTTTCTTTTCAGGATCCCCTAAAGATGCTGTTGCTCCCCAGATAGAAAGATGTAATTTTAAGAACAGTATGTCCACATTCCCAAGAAGTAGGAAAGGGTGGTTTTTGGCTAGTCAATGGGTTATGTATATTTGTCAACATTTAGAGTGGTTGGTTATAAGTTGTTATTGGTAAAGGTCAGGAAAAAGGTTAAACAAAGAATATTAGGCCCAGAGTTCTTGTTTTGAAAAAAACGGGGAGGCTATAGATATGATAGGAGATAAGGGTAGATTATTGAATCTACTCTAAAAAAGAAAAGGGGAGATATAGAAATAGGATAAAAATGTAGATTATTGAATTTATTTTTAAACCAAAAAAGCAACCAATAGCTTTAAATACTTTACATTTATTTGTATCTTTGTATATTGATACAAATTTGAGATTAATTTTGTTGGAACATACTCTACATTCATTTCTAATTTCGTTCAAGGTATTGTACCTATACAGCTCATTTAATAACATAAGGCAAATTTCTAGTCCTTGAATGCCATTATTACCAACTAATTAGGATATAAAGAAATGCAAGTTAGAAGTTAGTCATTATAATCAAACTTGTAGTCATATGTTTTCAAGGTCAAATGGAGATATATTTTAGAGAGATCATCTTCAAATACTTCAGAGATTTACAAAACATGGCATTTAAGATGTTGTAATAACATAGGCTCATTTCCTGTTTTTTTTTTTATGACAATGAGACATGTCTGCTCCTGGCAGCACCAACCTACTTCAGAGAAAATGATGGACTCTGAAAAGAAAGAAATCCACTTCCTAGGAACAAAAAGCTCACTGAGATCACACCAGTATGAGAAGCTGAATGAGAAGACCAGGAAAAAAACACTCTTTTCTTCTTCAGATTGGTGTTGCTTGTTTAGCTCCTGTGACACTCTATCAGCATCTACCTTTTATCAAAGCAAAAGTTCGTGTATGTGAAATTTTGTCTTTTTTGGGTAATTCACAAGTAAGTTACCAATGACTCTGTTATTTAAATACAGGTAGTTATTATCACATTGTAAATGTTTGTAAAAGTCCTATAATATATTAGAGCATTAATTAAAACCCTGGACTTTTGTATTATAGGCATCTCTGCCCTTCTGACGTTCACATCTTTGTTTCAATAAATTTATAAATGATTTAGTGAATGAATTACATATGCATTATTATTTCTATACCCTTATTCAGAATTGTCTTTTCTTTAACTTAATACAAATAATATAAATTTAGAAAGTTATGTTTACATGGTATAATTACATGGTATAATTTTAAAAAATTAAACAAACCCACATATGTTATACAGTAAAATTAATAAGTATATGCCAAGTGACTGGTCCTGCAAATGAGACATATAACAGTTCACACAATTTGATTCTCCTCCTACCTTGCTGTCAATACCCATAAACAGATCTCTGTATATATTCTGAGAAAATTCCCCAGAAGTTTATGAACATGGAGTCACATAATATGAAATCTCACATCTAGTTTGTCACAATGTTTTAAAACTTCAAGCGTTTTGGAGCTGCAGGGATGACTCAATAACAAAAGTGCCTACTTCTCTTCCAGAAAACCCAAGTTTGAGTTCCAGACCCACATCCAGGCAGTTCACAACTGCCCATAGCTCCAGTTTGATATGGGATGTCCTTCCGTATATGTGTTGCTTTTAATGGTTAATGAATAAAGCTATTTTGGTCAATAGCTTATCAGACTAAAGCCAGGTGGGAAATCTGAACAGAGATAAAGAGAGACAGTTGGCAGAGTCAAGGAGAGGCCATGTAGCTGCTGAATGAGAATGATGCCAGAACCTTACCAGTAAGCAACAACCTCACGGTGATATACAGATTAATAGAAATAGGTTAATTTAAGATGTAAGAGATAGCTAGGAATATGCCTGAGTCATTGGCCAGTGTTGTAATTAATACAGGTTCCGTGTGAATATTTGGGTCAGGATGGGTGGAAAGTTCAGTCTCTGTTTACAAAACTACAAATAGTTCCCAAATGTTTGGCATGAATTTTAGACAGACAAAAGGATAGAGTCAAGCCCAGCTTCCTGATAGCAACTCTGTTTGTTGGTGGCAAGTAGGGGCGTGTTTTCTTTAAGAGAGGCTTCCTGACACAGCATTAGCAGCAAGACATGGCAGCTCTTTAAAGAGGCCCTGCCATCAAAAATTTAAGTGGTGTTTATGAGCAGCTAGCAGCATGCTTCTTGGTGGTGGCATTGACATAGAAACTTCACAGAGTTCTGGTAAAAAACATGGCTCCCACCAGTACCTCCACCATGAAACTAATCTCTCAGGAAGCCAAGGAGTGGGGCAGATGCAGTTTGCAAAGCTGTGGCTTTACTCCTTGCCATAGTGCTTATCAAATTAGAGACTCATGTGGTCAGAAAAAAGAGAGCTATATAGGAAATACAGATGCAGACAAAGAAACCCTCTAAATGGTTTACATTGTGTTCAAAGATATACATATGCTTGGGCAAGAAAAGAAAAGGGAGAGAGAAATTCCTTAAAAAAAGAAAAAAAGTAAAAGAAATAGAGTAGTTGGGTGTGGTGGCACATACTTTTATTCCCAACACTTGGGAAGCAGAGGCAGGTAGATCTCTGTGAGCTCAAGGGCAGTCTGTTCTACAGAATGAGTTCCAGGACAGTCCAAGATTCACAGAGAAACACTATCAAAAAAAATTGAAAATAAAAAGAAAAGAAATAGGTTAAGAATACTAAGGTTTAATAAAGAAAAACCCCTGAAAAATCTTCAATGAAAACAGATGGCCCAGATTATCCAATGTTTTAGAGCAACTATGTTGGAGTTTCTTCTGAGTTCTACATTCAGAACAGCCTCAAGACTGCTGACTGAGATGATCCATTCACACAGAACATTCCAGTCAGGACTTGACCATAATCCTAAATTTTCTTTTAGGTCACCATATGATCATAAGCAGCCCCAATCATCAAGAAGTAGCTTAGAAAACTACAGCCACATTCCCAAAAATGGTGTTAGTCTTTGTTTAGAGTGTTGGTTATAAGTTGTTATTGATAATTGCCAGGAAAAAAGCTAAACAAAGGAGATTATATACATAGTTATTGTTTTGGAAAGAAAAAGAAAAGGAAAGTGATGTGGGATAATGCTCTTGTACCCTGTAAAGATTTGTTACTCATATTGGTTTAATAAAACTTTGGTCAGTAGCAAGGCAGGAATTATAGGTGGGGCAAACAGACTAGGAGATTGTTTATGAATGTTTATTTTTATTTAGAAAGTGTTGGTTATAAATAGTTAATGATCACAGTTAATTTCTTAAAAAAAGGCAGAAAATAAGGGGATTGTGATATAGAAATGAATGAATACCTTTGCATTGGTATGGATCTTGGTCTATTGATACAAGTTTAAGGTCAATGCTTAAGGTATTGTGTAGCCCATTTAAAATGTAATGTATAATTAAGAAATACAGATTAATAGATAGTCATCTATAATAACCAAACTTTAATTTCATTAGTTAGGCTTTCCAGATATATAGAGATAAATACAGTTAGATAGATAATTTTCAACACCTACAGAACATGGCATTTAAAATGTTTTAAGAACGTAGACTTTTCATTGTATGGGCTGCTAAGCTAAACCAGCATGTATATTTTAAAGGTATCATGACTTCCAAATTTGGGTCTAAGGATATGTTGTTTTGGATAAGAGGTTCTTCTTTTGTTTCCACAGAGGATGAGAACCTGTGGACTCCTTCCAGACCAATGTGGTATGACCCCTGAAAGGTTGTCTTGAATACTCTCAAAAAATACTTCGCCCAACTGCTGACTGAGATGAACCTGGTACACAGGATACATCATGAAAGACCTGACTAACAGCGTCCCCAAACAGAGGAAGCAGTATGGACAAAACTATGTCCATATTCCCAAATACTGTTTATAAATGTTCTTTTGCATTTAAAGGGGAATATGATATAGATATGAATAATTTGCATTGGTATGGATCTTTGTTTATTGATACAAATGTAAGGTCAATTTTGTTATATGTATATTTCTGCTCTTGATTAAGGTATTGTGATTGTGTAGTTTATTTAAAAATGTAATGTATAATTAAGAAATATAGGTTAATAGATAATCATCTACAATAGTCAAGCTTGTAATCTTGTTAGTTAGATTTTCTAGATGTATAGAGATATATTTCAGTTAGATAGGTATTCTTCAAATCTTTCAGAGACCTTCAGAATATGTCATTTAAGAGTTTTAATAACTTGGGACTTTTCATGACATGAGACACATCTGCTCCTAGTAGCACCAAGCTACTTCAAGAGGAAGATGGGTATTGAAGAAGCTCCTTATGGAGTTGGTTAGCCATTTGTGCAAGAAACTGCTCTTGCCTGGACTACTTAACTGGACATGCATTACCCTCAGAGAAATGACTGCTGAATTTGCCTAAAGGTGAGATGATCCTTATGGGTTCCTGCCTCATGAAAGAGTCTGAGAGACATTCTGGAGGATACAGAAGAAAGTGACTGACAAACTGCCAATACAGATAGAACTGTCTTTGAAATTTTCTGCTTCGTGGAAAAGTCTGCTGGATACTATGGGCCTGTAGGCTGAAGATGGGTGCCCTAATGTTACAGAAGAACTTTGACTGACTGTCCAGGCAGCAAGATGTCTCTGTCAATTCTAGAATTTTGGAAGAATTTATGGGTATAGTTATAGTTTTCCTTAGTTATGATAAAAGATAAAGTAGGTATAAATATTGTAACTGTAATTCTTGCTTGGTAAATATTTTGTTATATAAATGTTTTGTTATTTTACTATGTTAAAGTTAAAGCCTTCCTTTTTGTTTAAACAGAAGAGGGGAAATGGTGTAGGAGGTCCTTCTGTCTTTGTGTTGCTTTCATTGGTTAATAAAGAAACTGTTTTGGACCTGTTGATATGGCAGATCTTAGGTAGGCTGGGAAGACAGAACTGAATGCTGGGAGAAAGAAGGGCAGAGTCAGAGAGAGACACCATGGATCCTCCAGAGACAGACACTGGGAATTTTACCCGGTAAGCCACTGCCACATAGCAATACACAGATTAATAGAAATGGGTTAAATTAAGATGTGCTTGGTAGTGGTGGCACATGCCTTTAATCTTAGTACTCAGGAGGCAGAGGCAGGTGGATTCCTGTGAGTTCGAGGCCAGCCTTGTCTACAAGAGCTAGTTCCAGGACAGGCTTGATTGCTACAATGAAACCCTGTCTTGAAAAACAAAACCAAACAAACAAACAAAAAAAAAAGAATTACCCAACAAGAAACTAGAACTAATAGGCCAACCAATGATTTAGTTAATATAATAACTGTGTGGTTATTTCAGGGCTAAGCTAGCTGGGTATCTGGAATGAACAAGCAGCCCCCTGCAACATGGTGGGTGCCATCTCTAGGCTGATTGTCCTAAGTTCTATAAGAAAGTAGGCTGGGCGAAGCCATAATGGGCAAGCCAGTAAGAGCACCCTCCATAGCCTCTACATCAGCTCCTGCCTCCAGACTCCTGTCCTGCTTGAGTTCCTGCCCTGACTTCCTCCAGTGATGACTTGCAATGTAGACGTATAAGCCAAATAAACCCTTTCCTACAAAAAAAAAAGAACTTAGACTTTTCTCAACAGTGAGATATATCTGCTTCTAACAGCACCAATTACTTCAGAGAGGTTGATGGGCATTGACAAAACTTATGGAATTTGCCTTCTATATGACAAGGCTTGCCATTTGGGCAGTCTCTTGGCTGGAGTGCCTGACAGTATATTGTATAAACAGACATGCAGGATCCACCAAAAATGACTGCTGAACTTACGAAAAGAAGGTAAGACAGTATTTCATGATTACTGCTCCACTAAAGAAACTGCCAGATATTCTGCAGGACATAGAAGAAAGTGACTGACAAACTGCCAATATAAGTAGAACAGATCTTCAAATTTCATGTTTCAGTAAAAATTCTACCAGATATTATGGGCCTATAGGCTAAATATGGATTCCTCAACATTACAAAAGAACTTTGGGTGACTGTCCAGGCAGTGAGATGTCTCTGTAATTTTTAGAACTTTGGATTTCTCTTACAATGCACTTCCTGTCTACTTATGTAATATTATAACCTTTTGGGTTCTGGATGGAGTTGAAGACAGATAGTAGAGATATAGTTTTTCCCTACTCATAATAAAAGATAAATTAGATAAAAAAGTTTATATTCACAAAGATAGATGATAGAATATTTTCTTTAATTTTGCCTAATACAAATAAACTTACTATTGCAACTGTAATTCTTGCTTAATAACTATTTTATTATATGTAATTTTACTATGTTAAAGTTAAAACCTTCCCTTTTATTTAGACAGAAAAGAGGAGATGATGCAGGACGTCATTCTGTATATGTGTTTCTTTTATTGCTTAATGAATAAAGCTGTTTTGGCCAATGGTTTAATAGAGTAAAGCCAGGGGAAAGTCCAAACAGAGATAATGAAAAGGAGGAGGCAGAGTCAAGGAGAAACCATGTAGTTGCCAAAGAGAAGGATGCTAGAACCTTACCAATAAGTCACAGCCTCATGGTGATATACAGATTAATAGAAATGGGTTGATTTAAGATGTAAGAGCTAGCTAGAAATATTCCTGAGCCATTGGCCAAACAGTGTTGTCATTAATACAGTTTTGTGTGATTATTCGGGTCAGTCACTGGCTCTTACCTCAAGCTCAGTCTGAAATGGCGATCCTCCCTCCAGGAATCTCAGAAAGAGAGCTTCTTCCTCCCATATTATAATCCTTTCTAGTACTGGGATTAAAGGCATGCACCACCTGGTTTCTATGGTAACTAGTGTGGCTACTGGGATTAAAGGTGTGTGTTACCACTGTTTGGCTATAAGGCTGACCAGTGTGACTATCTTACTCTCCTGATCCCTAGGCAAGCTTTATTTATTAAAATGTAATTGAAATGCCACTACATTAGTTTCAGGAGATCTGCAGGAACTTGCATGTCTGTGGTATACGTAAACAGGCATATACATGTACATATAAATTTAATTTTTTAAATTAAAAAATGTTGTTACACTTAATTTATATATTATTTCATTTTCTGCTTAGCATTTCCTCAGACAAGTATGAAAAAAACCACTACCACTTGATGCATTTATATGTTGATGCATAATTTTTCCAAAAATTTGTTTACTTTAAATGAAGATGATCTAAATAATTGTCTTGCAAGTGTTTGTATGGACAGAGGTTATGCAATCTAACTGATATAAGATATTATTAGTATATTTAATTTTTGTGATTCTACTGTATGAAGGTGTCTTGTTGTTTTAATTACCTATTTTAAGAATTAGTGAAATATGACAAGGCATGCCTAAATTTGGCAGCTTATTAAAGTGAAAGCTACTTCTGTCTTTGAAAGTTGCTCAAGTCTCAGAGAAGTCCTTTTCTCTTGTTCTCTGTCTAGGAGCCAGAATTATCTGAAAGTTTTTTCACTCAGAATGTTTTGGTGATGTTCTCAGTTGGGCAGGGCTTGTTTCCCTTCTACATAGAGATTCCTGTGTGGTCTACTGTAAGATCAATGTGAATATATTTTGAACATAACTTATTTAAGCTGAAGCCTGGAGTAAAATACTGGAAGAAAAGCAAACAAACTGAATGTGCGGCTATTGACAATAAATGAAGGAAGTTATTCCTAATGTTAGGAGAAGGGTTTGCAATGCCTGCTCGTTAAGAAATAAGTCTTATACACTTACTTATAATGCACTGAAAGTGTATGACGTTCTTATTAAGTTGAGACTGGGTCTTGCTATGTTGGCCTCAGGCTTCTAGTTCCCCTGCTTCGCCTTCCCAACCAGCATAGGTGAGGGAGAACAACTGAGAAGGGAGATAAACTGAGGAGGGAGATAAAGGAGGGGGAAGTGAATAATTCTATTTCAATTAAAACATAAAAGAACAAAAATAAGTTTTGGTCCTTTTTCCTTAGCAAACAGAAAGGATTTATGTTTCTTTGATTACTGGATTAACAATAGCAACAATACAGAAATGTCTTATTATGTGAAAAATGGACATATTCCTGGTAAATTGCAGTTTTTTGATTCTATGTACTCTGTAAGCTTTTACCTTTTAAATAGAGTTTGAAGTCAGGAGAAACTGAGATATTTTAGTATGTGCTTACAAGCATAGTACAAAAGTCTCCCATCTTCAAGAGAAGGCTCAGGGGAACATCTTTACATCAACCCTTAGGATCTCGTTTTAAATAAATTCCTCCTGGAAATTCCTCCGTTCAGTTCCTGGAAGAATTTGTGTGTGTGTGTGTGTGTGTATCTTTAAGACAGGTGGTTGGACAATATTTAGTATGGAGAAATATTCTGCATGCCTAGGAATAAAAATAGTGAGAAACACCTGGTGATTTTTGCCTTCACACTGAACACTCTTCAGGTTAGTCTACCAGGTGATCACAGGGGTTTGTTTGTCACCTCATCAAGAGTTCATGTGTTCACCTCATCAAAGTCAGTCTTTGAGGAATTACACACTCTCCTCCAGCATCATTTTCTTTCCTTTCTTCCTCCTCTCCCCCTCTCTCCTCTCCTTCTTTCCTCTTCTTTCCTCTCTTCTCCCTTCCCTTCTCTCCCCTCCTCTACTCTCCTCCTCCTTTCTCTGCTTACACACAATAGTGTAGAAGTCCTCATAGACATATGCAGTGATAATATCCTATTAAAAACTGTTACAAATTTTAGGTTAAGAACCTCTTATACTAAGTTTATATTGTTACAACTATACCTTAATAGATATTCTTCAGACATTTACTAGTATATTCCTGTCTTTTCCAATCTCTCATCTACTGAATGCAACAGCAAAATGTGTATTTTTAGTTTTGAAAATCCTTCTCTCTAGAAAATTTCTGTCATAAACGTCATGGAGACAACAGATTTTGTTACTATCAGATCTGGTATCATGTTCTGCCATCCTTGTTATGATAAACACATTTTGCACTGTTCATAGGGAGCTACTTCTTTGTTTTTTTTTTCAGAATAGGTGAGCATGTTTTCTGATGATCATTCTAGGGAGCATCCCATTGTCCAGTAAATACTGTGTTGTTTATACTTCACTCATATTTTGGTATATAAAATGGAAAAAGACAGTGACTTGAAATTAACATGTATAATAGAAATGCATTAATGTGGGTATAAAACCTTCAGAAGCTGATAAATAGAAAATAACTCAGCTTAATGGAGTCACTGAAAACTTGGTGAAAAAGGGGGGCAGTATAGGAAAGTATTGATAGATGACTAGGTATTTATCTAGTTAAAAAAGCAAGAAGGGAACTTCAGTTGGAAAATCCATAGGGAAGTACAGATCCATGCACGAGTTTGACAAGGATATTGAATGAGAATCAGGGATTAGGAGAAGGGAACTTCTGCAGCCTGCCAGAGATGCTGAGTGGCTAAAGCTATGTGTCTGATTAAAGACTTCACAGAAGGAAATCTTGAATTGGTTTAAATGAGGGAATTTCAAATGGTATGATCAGGATTGAAAAATATTGTTCTCATATATGTGAATCAATTGGATCGGGCAATTGGAAACTCAGTTAAGGATACACTAGGAATATATAAGAGATGCAAGTAACATGTCATAACTGTTAAACAACCAAAAAATAGCAAGTCAATGATGGAAGAAAGCAAAACACTGCTACTTTAATTGTTGGAAACTATTTTAGTAGTTGTCTATATATTGTAGAAAAGGCAGACAATGAGTACAGTAGCTGCTCTTAGGTTGTCTTCATCTGAAGATGACTGATAAATTACATGTAAAATATTCATTTTCATATGTAATAATACATTTCTACTTACTAGTATTCTAGAGAACTAAAAATTATCATGAGGCAATTGTCATTTGATGTTTATAAAAATTAATGTAGATGGAGAAATGATTTTTTATTTTTTTAATATTGGGAGTAGGCTGAAATATCTTATTAAAGAGGGTGTATTAATTCAGAGAGTTTAGATTCAAACCAAGTTGTATCTCTCCAAAACTTAGATCAGTATTGACATCATCTTATTTTCCTATGAAGTATGTATGTCTATATTTTTTTGTACCAAGTATGGAGAATTCTCAATCTCATTTAAACAGTGCTAGAGCCTTACATGTGACTGAGATAAATCAAGGAAAATAAATGCAAAAAGCAGCATATTTGGCCACCAAATATCACTTGGAGTTTGTGGGAATTATGGATAATATATTCCCTAGAAGTTTAGTGTGAAGGGTAAGCTAAATGGCTTTTTGCATTTTCCTCTCTTCTGGTATGTCCCTATTAGAAGCTACAAGCATTGAAGAAGAAATAGATAGCAGATGGCTTTATTTCTTAAGTGGGAGTGGTTATGGAACCTTATATGCCCTTTGAGTTTGAGTTTTAGCTCCTTTTTGTCTTGCAGAGATCCTGATGGGTACATCATTCTTCTTATCCTATTGTCTTTTGAATGCCCTAGGTGTCAGAAGTTAAGTTCTGCCAAAACTGTTACCATGAATCATACATTTTATTCCTTCCCTGCACACACTTCTCTGATCCCACAGATCCCTTTGAACAATTTCATGCACATAGAGCGGTCTCTGTTCCTGGTGATTTGAAGCCTTACTCTAGCTTCTTCCCTTTTTTTCCTTAACATTTTGTAGGAAGAAGAAGATTCATATCACTTGCATAAAAATAGTTTCCTGAAATGTTATCTTTCTCTCATTCAGGTAACAATATTTTGCATGCTCTATATTTTAATTGTAATAGACTTAGAGTTTCTATTGCTTCTCTTTGAGTTAGAAGCATGAGGAGATTCTGATTTACATAGTCATCTTTGTCACACTTTTGTATGTGAATATTTTCAACAAATGTGCAAATTCTTAACCATTATCTATTTAAATGTCCCCTTTACTACGTCTAATCTTTTCTCTCCTTCTGGGAATTGAGTTACACTTCTGACATCTTTATACTTCTCATTTCCTATTTTTTCCCTTTCTAATCATGGGATTTCATAATGTTCTCTGATCTTCTAGTTAGCTAATATTCTCTTTCCTTTGTCTTATTCAATTAAACATCTTTTACATCCCAGCTTTAATAGTTCAGTTTTTAAGATCTGAAATAAAAACTCACATTGTTTCTTAAAATTCACTTAATATTTAGTGAATTTTAGTAACATATATAGTTCATAATATTTTAAAATGTCTAATAGCTACAGTATTATGTTTCCTGTAGTATTTCCTGTTAGTTTTGTTCTCTGTTTCTCTTAGTCATCGTTCATATTTTATATTATTCTTTTTAATTACATTTTGTTGAGGACAAGGCCTTGCGTGTGGGATATTGTAAAGTGAGTTTAGAGTTCCCAATGTTATAATCCTGGACAAAGATTTTGTTTTTGTTCTCTCGTGGAGGTAAGAGTTGATTGTCTTCTGTAAATCAGATTTTGTTGATTTATACTGGACAGTTTATGTATTACCAAGGTCATCAGAGATCACAAAGAAGACCTTAGGTAGTAGATTAGTGTCACTTAAATTTCACAAAGCTTACCCTCCATCTTTTATCTGTGCCTCCTACTACTGTAAAACTGTTGAAGTCTTCCTCAGAGTTTCACTTACTGAATGCCCACTTCCTGCAGAGTTTATAGGGCTCCACGAGTTCCTTATGGGGAAAACATAGTCCCCTTGTGCTTGCCACACTCTGGTGTTCCTCCTCCCACAGTCTTGTTCCCAAGGCCTTTCTGGTCTCAGAATTGCTTTCACTGGAGGGGTGGCTTGCCAACAGTTCCCTGCACAGTTGTTAGAACTGGATTGTGTTCTTTGGGCTTCTATTTTTGTTCCAGTGTCATCATATGGCTTTAATGTGTAACTGTACTTATATTATTTGATAAAATTTTAATGGCTTTTTGGAGCCCATTCTCTTTGTAGGGATACCTTGCTCAGCCTAGATATAGAGGGGAGGGACTTGGTCCTGCCTCAAAGTGATGTGCCAGACTTGGTTGACTCCCCATGAGAAGCCTTACCTTCTCTGAGGAGTGGATGAAGCGTGGGGTGCAAAAAAGGCAGGGGAGCAGGAGTAGAGGAGGGACTGAGAAGTGGGATTGGTATGTAAAATGAGAAAAGACTGTTTTTTAAAAATTAATTAATTAACAAATCTTAGTGATCATAAATTCATTTAAAGTACACCTATGTATGACAAGTTGTTATATTGTTTACATTGTTTGTGTCTTTAATCAAAAGTGAAAGTTTGTCACAGTGTGTGCTTGTATTTAAATTTGGCATATATTATAAATCAGATTAAAACAAAAATAAATAGTTAAACACATAAATAAAATAATAAAAAAATAAAAATTTGGGGTTTTGCCAATTTTCATTCTAATAGTCAATTTCCTTAGTTCATAATATTTTTGGTTTCATTTGTGAATATACATATGCTCCCCAGATAATCTGATTCTGTAAGAACTAAGATAAAGATTTTTATCATAGTGCTATTAAATGTTATTACAAAGACACTTTCATTCTTGTTGTTTGACATAAGCAAAGAAGCATGTAGTTTCTGGTTCCAGCAATGAAACTGACAGTTGAAGACCATGTATCAGGATGTACAGAAGCATGTTGAGTGTTTGGATAAAAACTTTTTGAAGTTTTTCCTACCATGGCTTTTAGGTAATGTACATCTCTAAATTCCCATATTTACCTTATATTTTACCATTAATTTTCCAAGTGAACATATAACACAATATGTGATTATATTTTCTTCCTATTCATCCTCTCCACACTGTCCTCTCTCATCGTCCGTATCCCCTTCCTCCTGTCCCCCAAATATGTCCCTTATGTATGCTCTCATGTCACAGGATTACATCACCTTCTTGTTTGCCCCAGTTCTTTAGGGGTTTTTCTGTGCTATTCTTAATGCTCTCTTCTCTTTTTCATTTTTCAAAAACACGTTTTTCAACTAATTAGCTAATTTTAACAATCTACTATAGTTTTTTAAAAAGTACTCCATTCTGAAGCAATATAATTTTAGATGCCAAATAGCATGTTGTTTTTTTAATATATCCTTGGGGCTGGAGAGATATATTGGTGGTTAATAGCATTTGCTGTTCTTGTAGAGAACTGAAGTTGGTTCTCAGCCCATGTGTCAGGAGACTGACAACCACCTGTAAATCCAGCTCCTGGGGAGTCTCCATGTGAACCTACACGTACATGTGCACACACACACACACACACACACACACACACACACACACACACACACACACATTAAAAGATTAAATAAAAACTTTATAAAATAGACTTCTTTTTATTAAAGCATAACATAATTTCAGGTGAAAACTGGAATGAAACTTTAAATTATGAATACAGTCTTTATTTAGCCATAACTATGTATTATTTTAAGAAATAGAAAATTATCATCATTCCATGAATCTCTCTGTCTCACCTTTTCCATATCTTTTGGAGGATAATTCTGTAATTTGTGTGTGTGTGTGTTTCTCTAGACAAGTCTCACTGTGTAGTCAAGGTTACCCTCAAACTCTTCATAGTTATCAGAGATTTGCTTCCTGAGGCTCTGAGATCCTATTCAGAAGATTAAGTATCCTGTTCACTCCTGGCTTTGTTCACTCACAGAGGTAGTTTCAGGACACTGGAGTCTCATTATACAGGTTTTATCTAACCTATTTTTTCATGCTGATTTTCCTCTTCTTCACATGAGACATTGTCTACAGGCCAGGGTTACACAGTGCACAGACATAAAATTTTCTCTTCTTTTAGCTTAAATCATCACTTCAGTGATGTGCAACCTAGATGTGATGAAGAATATCAGTAATTACAGCACTTAGGAGGGCAAAGCAAGAGAGTCTTGAGTTTCTGACCAGCCTGAGTTACACAGTGACTTCATTTTTCAAAAAGAATGGAACAAACATAATGAAATCACCTTCATTGAATAAAGATACACCAGTGTGCATTTTGACAGAAACTGGGACCTAGTAGGAAACAGGTGGAAGTCAAGAATCAAGCTGGTGCACTTGGTAACTATATACTTCTTTATAAGGGACTGAAAACATTGTTTTTCTTTCTGATGACAGGTAAAGAAGACTAGATATCAATGGGAGGAAGAAACCAAACTTATGTCACTGAATTTATTCTGCTGGGACTCTCAGAGGATCCTAAAATCCAAATCTTGCTATTCTGTATTTTCCTGATCATCTACCTCCTTTCTTTATTTGGAAACCTGTTGATTATAATCCTTATCCAAACTGACTCCCATCTTCATACCCCCATGTACTTTTTCCTCCAAAACTTATCCTTTGCTGACCTCTGTTTCTCTACAAGTATTGTACCCCAGATGTTAGTCCACTTCCTTTCAAAAAGGAAAACCATTACCTTTATTGGATGCTCAATACAGATAGTGGTCTTTCTCCTAGCAGGGTGTACAGAATGTGCTCTTCTGGCAGTGATGTCTTATGACCGGTATGTAGCTGTCTGCAAGCCCCTGCACTATACCACCATCATGACTCAGAGGGTTTGTGTCCAGTTAGCTGTGGTTTCCTGGATAAGTGGGGCATTTGCATGTTCAGTGGACAGTGGATTTACACTGAGCATCCCTTATCAGGGACAGAATGTAATTCATCACTACTTCTGTGAGCCACCTGCCCTCCTTAAACTGGCTTCAGCAGACACCTATAATGCTGAGATGGCTCTATTTTTAGTGGGAGTGATTATCCTTTTAGTTCCTGTCTCTCTCATCCTTGTCTCATACTGCAACATTATCTCCACTGTGATCCGGATGCAGTCTGGAGAGGGAAGGCTCAAGATCTTTTCGACCTGTGGTTCTCATCTCACTGTTGTGATTCTCTACTATGGCTCTGGAATATTTGCCTACATGAGACCCAACTCCAAGACAATGAGTGAAAAGGATAAGGTTATCTCTGTGTTTTATTCAGTTATGATTTCCATGTTGAATCCAGTTATTTATAGCCTTAGGAACAAAGATGTGAAAGGAACTCTAGGAAAACTGGTTGGAAGACTGTGTATAGTCAAAGCTGGTGATGCACACATTTAAAAAGTATTTGGTACCTTGCAACTGACAACGGAGTTCTATCATCTGCATCATTTCTTTACCTTCCTTTTTTTTCCCTCACACTTCAAAACATGAGTAAATCACATTTCTTCCCCTTTCCTCCCTTAAATGATTGGGGAATCTACTAATATGTTATCACAAAGACAGGGATAACAATTTTAGAAATTCAATAGAAAAGAATATGTGAAGATATGGTAGGAGAAAAATACTGAGGATCAAAATTGCAGGTCATGACTTAATTGAAGACCAGGAACATTTTATAAAGTTTACCATCCTGAGAAGTAATTTGATTACAATTAAATTAGATTACAATTTCAGTCACCATACAGAACCCACATAACAAAAAAAGAATTCTGGGTGATGAAAAGTAAGAAACTGTCAAGTCAAACCAACACAAGGAGTAAAAGATGACCAATATATGATAACATGGCAACTTCATCAAGAAAGAATAAAAATTGTATATAAATACATGTATGTATTTATTTAGATATATAAGCTTCCATGTTAAATATTTCTTTCAACATGAATGCACCTCAATTTGTGAACTCCTCTTCAACTTTACATATGAGAGAAATTTTGTTTGTTACTGCAACAGAGATGAATCTGAAAAATGTTAAAGGAAATTTCAGGCACCAATAGAAAATTACTGTGTAAATTCATTTGTCTGTAGACTCTAAAGAAAGTTGAGATCATAGAACATAGTAAGAAAATAAGTTACCTGAGGTAAAAATGCTCAGGAGATGTTTGTCACATAGCATCCTATTTAGTTTAGACAGGAAGACAATTCACAAGGTCTATTGCATATCATGATGATGATAAGTACACTAAGGATATATTGCACACTTCAAAATTCTTGTGAGTGTATGAGATAAAACTTGTAACAATTAACTTCACATTGCAAATATACAAACACATACTTTGCATCATGAATGAAACAACATCAGCTTGCTTTCCAAAGATCTTTACTATTCATCTACATAATAGCCAACAAGGTTTAAGCACAAGACATTTATTACCTCATTTAATCTATACAAAACTTCATGAGATCAGACTCCTCCCAGCATTGCTGGGAGATGAGCAAATTAAAATGAAAAAAGTATGAATTTTATGTACAAAGATGCACAGTCTTAAAATAAAGAGGGCAAGGTAAGCTTAAAGAGTATGGTACCGCTGTCTCCATTCATACTGTAAAATGCCCTTCAAATAAGGAACAGGATTAACCAAATTTTATCTTCTTGGGTACATCATCAAGAATCTGGACCAAAAGAAGCCATCCTCTGATGCTCAAAGCTGGAGATTACAGTTTTTAAAAGTATCAATGTTCCTGATACTACATGATGTTGAAATGGAAAACAAATCCCTGACTATGTCTACCTGGTGCTGTGCAAGGATGACATCAATCACATAATGTGCCTAAAACATCCAACTGGTACTTCCTCATATAGTCTGTTTTAAATATTTAAAAATGAAGGCGCTCCCTAGATCAGGGTGATATGTGTCAGATGATTCAACTGAAGTTCTCTATTCACACCAAATACAAAATTGAAAATAAAGTGAAAACATAATAATATGTATATATCATGCACAGTAATTAATAGTGTATATATATACATATCATGCACAGTAATTAATAGTGTATATATATATAATCTAAGTCAGATAATAACATATAAGAATGGCTGAATATAGCAATTTGTTTGAAGAAGAACAATGAGGGTCAAACTGTGAGCCCTTCCTAAAGGGTGGAGTGTACTGGCAGAATATATCTCCCCAAGATCCTTTTAAAAGCCCCAATGACTTCCTTATTCCTCAGGCTGTAGATGAGGGGGTTCAGAGCTGGTGTGACAACTGTATAGAACACAGAGATGATATTGTCTTGCTGAGGGCTGTGAAAGGAGCTGGGTAGGACATACATGAAGGTGGCACCCCCATAGAACATCCCAACTACAGTCAAGTGGGAGGAGCAGGTGAACAGGGCTTTCTTCCTGCCTTCATTTGAGGGCATATGCAGGACAGTAGACAGAATTAGTGAGTAGGAGGTAAAAATGGCAGAAAGGGGAAGCAATAGGAATATCACCCCCGTTACATAAACCATGAGCTCATATTGAGAAGTATCTACACAAGCCAACTTCAACAATGGAGGAACCTCACAGAGCAGGTGTCTGATTTCCCGGGACTTGCACAAAGGGAAGTGCATCGTGTACACTGTGTGCCCCAGTGCACTGAGGGATGCTAGGATCCATGATGTGGCCACCATGAGCCAGCAGATCTTTGGACTCATGAAAATCATGTAGTTTAGAGGATGACAAATGGCCACATACCTGTCATAGGCCATGAAGGCCAGAAGGAGGTCCTCTGAGCCACCCAATGTCATTGCTGAAAACAATTGAAGTGAGCAACCCACAAAGGATATGGTGTTGTCTTGGAGCAGAAAGTCCACAATAGCCTTAGGAGTGACAACCGATGTGAAGAGGAGGTCAATGAGAGACAGTTGCCTGAGTAGGAGGTACATGGGCACGTGAAGCCGGGCATCCACTGTGATGACCAGAAGCAATAGTCCATTACTAGTCAGTGCCAACATATACAGGGCTGTGATTGCGGCACAGAGCAGTTCAGGAGAGCCACTGTCATCCAGAATACCTACCAAGATGAAGCCACTTTCCAAGGTGGAGTTCCTTAGCTCCATTCTGAGTGGTCTTTTATGTTGCCTAGAAGCAGATGCATTCTCAGTGGAAGCCTTTCTAAGGGAATTCAAACCAATCTGGAATTTCCCTAGGATACTGTGGGATGGCTAAGAAGGATATCATGCAGCATCCTTTTCTTTTCTTAGCTAAGGATATTTTCTGGTTTCTGATTTTTTCCACTGAATTTTGGTACAGCCTCAATTAACTAGGAAACAGTACATTGAAAACTCCAAAACACCGAGAATCTTTTTCTTAAGTTATTAAGTAAATTTTACAAAGGCAAGTATCTTTATAGGCAGATAAAATGACATATGTCTGCATATTAATAAGCATTGATTTAAATTCTGTTGCTAGCTGAAGTCTGCTTGTAATTACAATTCAGATTTTAAAGATTAATTCATAAAATAGTTTCATTTTCTTTATTTGACTGTTCTGCCTCTTCTTCTTGATCTAATTAATAGCTTTCTCACAAGAGGAATCCTTGGTCCTTGAACAACATGATCCCTTGTACTTTTCAAACACCCTCTTCTCCTTTATTAATACTTGCTATTCTTAGAAAATGGAAAGTAATTCTAAACTGGATGAAGTAGTGGGTGAGATAGAATTTAATGACAATTTGGTAAGAGGAATACAGAGGTAAATGCTTATCTGAAGGCAATGATGAGATATTTATTTAAAAGTGAACAAAAAATCAGATGGGCTTCACAGAGACATGGCAGATGTCTATGTTTATAGCACATGACAAATGGTATCTTACAAAAATAAGACATGTCAAGTAAGGCCCAAAGTGAAATCATAATGTAGGGTTTAGAGAAAGATGCTGACTGTAAGTAATAGTTTACAGTTTTCACAGCTCTTACCAGAAAAAGGATGGATTCCTGCCACATACTGAATTCATATGATAATTCCATTTGAAGAAGTTGAGAATGAAAGGAAATGAAGTATGTGGTGCAGTGTCTGTCTCTGTCTGTCTATGTCTCTCTCTCTCTTTCTCTCTCTCTCTCTCTCTCTCTCTCTCTCGCATGTGTGTGTAAGTGAGAGAGAGAGAAAGAGAGAGAGAGACTGCATTCTGAGAATACATGTGTTTCACTGTTGGGTAAAAGAAAAAGGAAGCATGAAACGGAAAGAGAAATGAAAATTTCACCATGGAATGTATCTGTTTTCCCACTGAACTTACTCGTTTTATATTATGTATCTCTACACCAGTTATCTCAGATCATGACCTTTAAGTGAGGGGATCATAATTGGAAGGGTCACATGAGCCAATTCTTTTCATTCACTCAGTCAACATCTCCTGAGAACCTACAATGTATCAGGAACTGAACTTGATTCTATAGTAACTTCAAAAATTTTAAACACGTCACACAGAAATCTGTATCAAACAATCTTGATTATTGATAGTTAAATTAAAATATTGCATGTGCTGAACATAAAAGAGAAGTTTCAAGAACAGATGTACCACATGAAGTGCAGTTACACATGAACAGGATCTGGCTAAGTCAAAAAGCCCACTATGCAAAAAGAGACAGTGAAAGATGGCACCATGAAGGTCAGTGCACAGAAGAGCAGTACAGCATCTCCTCCTCTACTCTTTCCTCTTTGAACTATGGGCAGATGTCAGCCAAAAAAAGTGCCCTCTTAAAAATGATATCTTACAGTTCCATGGCACCTAACCTTCCACTTGCTCTATGATATCAAAATAACAGTCTTACTGCAGAAACCCTGTGTGGAAGTCCTTTGCTTACATAACAAAAAAAAGACATTTGGGATAGTTGTTTCTGGCACATGTGAGACTTGAAAAAAATGCTTTTGTATAGATTTGGTGGAAAATATCTGGAAAGAGAAGCAAATGGAGACAGACAATTTTCTGGCACATTCTTCTAGATTTCTGTACCTATGTGTGAACACTATTTTAAAGGAAAGAGGAGGAATGGGATTATATTAAGATGATATAAGTAGAACCTAGGATCTTGCCCACTTCCCTCTGAATCAAGACTCATGATTTTCCTCCTATCCTCATCATTGTCTCTTCTTTCTATCCTTTAAAGAGGAAGACCAGGGCATGCATATGAGGCTAGCAAAGAAAGACTCTATTTCTGAAAAAACTGGCTTTGTATCATGGTGACCTCACAGCAAGAGTTGTCAGCAGAGGTCAAAAACAATTCCATTTCATAGAGATGGCCAGAGGAAATTCAGGACATGGAGCTAAGATTTGGAAACATGTTTTCATACATTTGTCCCCTGTGTCATTGTGCAGTGCATTTAATTTTAAAAATTGTTTTCAAATGGCTTTTCTGTATTATTTTCAATGTCAAGCAGATATGTAGGCAGAAGGAACTTAAACTGGCATCACCCCTTTGAGGTAATATTCATCTGGGGTCTGATGCAGGTGCCAGGAGCTTGAGACAATTCAGATAGACAGAAATTCAAGTACTGAGCTTTACCAGCCATCCAGCAGGATGAATTCCGGATGTTTAGATTGAAGGGAAGAATGATTGAAAGTATCCCCAAACATTCAAAGTGGGTTCCTGCATGGGGTATCTAGAAAGACTAGGGTCTGAAGACTGAAAAATGAGAGAATCTATGAGAAGTGGGAGCTTTTGATATTGATTCTTAAAACGCCCCATATATTGTCTAAATCAGAGACAGAGCCCTTACCTCTAACCCCAAAAGGCAGAAAGGTTAAAGATGCTGATGACAAGAGAGGTGATTCTTCTGTCAGGGTGATCTTCAGAGCCTGCGTGGCTGGCCCTACGATCAGGGAGAATTAGTCCTGCAGTAGCTTCTGTTGCCAGTCTTTTCTTGGAAGGAGATGGGTGCAGGTGGTCAGCTGAGATCTAGGACAAGATCTTGGAAACTAAGGGGCTGAATCCCTCAGTATGTTTTTCATCTACTCTCTTAGAAATTCCTTCTGTAATCTGCACACAACATAGATTCAGATTCATAAATAGTGTTCATCATGCTTTGCTAGCACTAAAATGCAAATCACAAGTAAGTAGAGATTCTGTTTTACTACAGCTCAAAATGGCTATCATCAAGACAGCAAACAACAGATCCGAATTGTTCTGTTTCTCATCTGTTCTCTATTGTAAGGGTCTGTGGTATAAAATGAGCACTGGAGGAACTTGAAGGAAGAGTATGGGTAGGACTGCTTAAAGAAGACCCAACAAGTGCCTGCTTTCATCATCCCTGGGGCAACAATGAATCCCAAGCTTTTTCCTGAGGGAGGTCGACACTGTCATCCTCCCAGACAACATGACCTCCCTGGTAAATGCTTCTCCTGGAAATGGTACTTTAATGAATCCTCCAGCCATATCATCTGGCCTGCCACTTTTGTATAGTTAATCCATTAAATCAGCTGTGGGGTCTTGGTTTTTCTCCCCAATATTGTCTTTTCTCAGTTTTGAAATTTTTTCTACTACCATGCCCCCTACTATAATAGTCTTGGACTTTTACCCTCTGAAATCATAAGCCCCGAATAAAAGGCTTTCTTTTATAAGTTGCTTTGGTAATGTTTTTTGGGTTTTTTTTTCAGCATTTAAAGCCAATTTAAGACCAGCTTACATGTAAGTCACATGCAGGTACTGCCAGATGGAATAAGTTTACTATGCAACTCTTTGGCTGACAATGTTTGAGCAAAGTTTTCCAGTCTCTATATTTATGGTTCTAGATAAATTCTCAATTTTAGCTGCATCCATCCTTTATTCACAGTTATTTTACAACACAGGTTTAATATTTTCTGTCCTTAGTCCTTTTAAAATCCAAGGTGAATGACCTCAAAAATCAAATGTGAACTGTTCACAGCCCAGATCTGCCCTGCTCTCAGCAGAAGTTAGCCTCAACCACTCCAGTCCTTCCACAGGTTGTGGCTCTGTCTTTGTTTCCACTTAGCATCATCTCTAGTGACTGCTTCTTTCTCGTTCTGCTGTTCTTGAAAACAGCATTCCTCATTCTGGACTAGTCTTCCATCTCCTTGGGATGCCTTCTCAGTGGTGGCTACTTATTGTCATGCTTTTCTGCCAGGGCCTCCTCCGTGAAGACCAGGTAACCAGCCACAAATGCTAGTGGACAATTTGTATTAATGACATGAATATGCCATATACATTCTTCACTGTGTATGTAACATAATTCCACTTCCATATTGTCATTCTACTGAAATTTTAAAAACACAAATATTTTTGGATTCTGGGATTAAACTTGCTTACTCACTGAGTATAGTTACTGATTATTTTTTTTTAATCTGGACTGTAGTTTTTCTTCCACCCTCTGCTCCCAGTTCTTCCCCTCTACCTTCCCTCTCTCCTGTCATCCACTCTTCCTCCTCAGCTTCTCTCCTCAGAAAAGGGAAGGATTTCCATGGATATCTACTGACATTATATATCAAGTTGTAGTGAGACTAGGTATGTCTTCTCCTATTAAGGCTAGATTAAACAAGCTGGTAGGATGAAATGCTTCTAAAAGCAGGCAGCAGAGTCAGAAACATTGCCTGTTTCCACTTTTTGGGATCCCACAATACCAAGCTACACAACTGTAACTTATATACAGAAGGCCTAATTAAGTACCACGCAGGCTCCATTGTTGTCAGTTTATTACTGTGAGTACCAATGGGTCCAAGTTAGTTGATTCTGTGGGTTTTCTTGACCACTCTGGCCTTTATTATCCTTCCTCCCCCTCTTTTACAGGGTTCCCTGAGGTATGTCTAATGTTTGGCTGTGGGTCTCTGCATCTGCTTCTCATAAGCTGCTGGGTAAAGTATCTCTGATGACAAATGGGCTAGGCACCAATCTACACGTGTAGCAAAAATGTCTTTAGGAATCCTTTCATTGACTTTTTCCCCATTGTGTTTGGTTCTATTCTGGGTCTTTGGCCTATCCAGCCTCTGGTTCCTGGTCACTCTAGGCAGTGACAGGCATGGGCTTCCTTTTGTGGCATGTGTCTCAAGTTGGACCAGTCACTGGTTGACCACTCCCACAAGTTCTGTGACACCATTACTCCAGCATTTCATTTAAGCAGGATAAATTGTGAGTCAAAGGTATTGTGGTTCAGTTGACGCCCCAGTCCCACAGCTAAACTCTTTGACTTGTTAAAGAAGTTGGCCAGTTCAGAAACAGTATCCTCCATTACTAGAAGTCTTTGCTAGGGTCACCCTACAGATTCCAGGTTGCTTGCACTGTATTGTGTCAACACATCACCTCCTAAAATGCTCCCCAATTCTAGTAATCTTTCCGAGTACTCTCCTTCCACATCTCCCTCCTCTATAACCCCTGTCTCATCCCAGCTCTTCCCATCCCAAACTGCCCCCATTCCACTCACAAAATCTATTCTATTTCCACTTCTCAGGGAGATTGATTTGTGCTCCCTATGTCTTCCTTATTACTTATAGCCTATCTGTGTCTGTGTTTATCCTTTGCTTAAAGCTAAAGTCCACTTAATAAGTCAGTACATATAATGATCATCTTTCTGGGTCTGGGTTACCTCGATCAGGATGATTCTTCAGTTGAGAGACATCTAGGTTGTTTCCAGTCTCTGGTTATTATGAGCTATGAACACAGTTGAGCAAATATCCTTTTGGTATGGTGGAACATCCTTCAGGTATATGACCAGGAACGGTATAGCTACCTGTGCCTTGAGGTAGATCTTTCCCCAATTTTATGAGAAACCACCATATTGGTTTTCAAAGTACAAGTTTGCATTCCCGCCAGCAGTGGAAGAGTATTCTTCTTGTTCCACATCCCCTTGTTCCAGCACGAGATGTCACTTGTGCCTTTGATTTTAGCCATTCTGACATGTGTAAGATAGAATGTTAGAGTCATTTTGATTTGCTTTTCCCTTATGGCTAAGGATAGTAAACATTTCTTCAAGTGTTCCTCAGATATTTGAGATTCCTCTGCTGAAAATTCTCTGTTAAGATCTCTATCCCCATTTTTAGTTGGATTATTTGGTTTGTTGTTTAATTGTTTGAGTTCTTTATACATTTTGAATATCAGCTCTCTGTCAGATGTGGGGTTGGTGAAGATCTTTTCCCAGTCTATTGGCTTCCATTTTGTCCTTTTGATGGTGTCCTTTGCCTTACAGAAGATTTTTTTTTGTTTTATGACGTGCCATTTATTAATTGTTCATCTTAGTGCCTGTGTGACTGGTGTTCTGTTCAGGAAGTTGTTTCCTGTGCCAATGTGTTCAAGGCTATTCCTCACTTTCTATTCTATCAGGTTCAGTGTACCTGGTTTTATGATGAGGTCATAGATTCATCCACTTGGACCTGAGTTTTGTGCAGGGTGACAGATATGGATCTATTTGCATTCTTCTACATGCTGACATCCAGTTGTAACAGCACCATTTGTTGAAGATGTGTTCTATTTTTCCATTGCGTATTTCCTGCTTCTTTATGAAAAATCAGGTGTCAAATATATGGATTTATGTCTTTTGTTTGTTTATTTTATTTGTTTTTTTTAGCATGCCATGATTCCTTATTATTATGTATCAATTGGGAATCATTTTTCCTTGCTGAATTTATTTTATTGTAAGTGTGTTATCAGAGGCTGCTCGTTCATTCCCTGACTGCCCTGACTTGAAATAACCACACAGAAATCCTTATTAAAATGTAATACTGTTTGGCCAATAGCTTAAGTGTATTACTGGTTTTATATCTTAAGTTAACCCATTTCTATTTATCTGTGCATCATCATGAGGTTGTGGCCTACCAGAAAAGTTTAGGTGGGCTCCAGTGGAGGCGTTTGTCTCTGGCAGCAGCTACATGACTTCTCCTGACTCCACCGAATCTCTATAATTTTTTTTCCAGTTTGGCCATGTTCTGTTAAGTCATTAGCTGAAAGCAGCTTCTTTATTCATTAACCAATAAAAGCAACACATAGACAGAAGGACTTCCCACACCATTTTTCCTGTTTAAATAAAAAGGAAGTTTTTAACTTTAACATAGTAAAATTATATATAACAAATGTTATCAAGCAAGAAGTACAGTTACAATATTTATATCTATCTTTTATCATAACAACTATAGCTATAACTATTCTTCAATTCCATCAAAGATGGCAGAAGGATGTAATATTACCTAAATAAACAGGAAGTTCATTGTAAGCAACTTCCAAACCTCTAGAATTGACAGAGAGATCTCGCTGCCTGGGACATTCACTCAAAGTTCTTCTGTAACAGGGGGGCACCCAATCTTCAACCCACAGGCCCATAGTATCTGGCAGACTTTTATGAAGCAGGAAATTTGAAGATCTGTTCTACCTTGTAATAGTTAAATCAATCAAAGGTATGAGGAGACATCAAAATGCAAAATGTTTTAATTGTGGTAGAATAGGACATCTGAGAAGGGATTACAGACAAGGAATTCCTAGAAATAATGTCTTCTCTAGAATTGGCAAAAATAAAAGGTATCAACCTTTTGGATTATGTAGGAGGTATGGCAAAGGCTGACATTGGACCAATGATTGCAGATCAACAAAGGACAGACAAAGCCACCCAATACCATTGGAAAACTCCTTGGGGGGCCTCTCATAGGCCCCAAGTCAAGCATGATCTAGTCATACCCAGTCAATGTGGAGGACATGTCTCACCAGGAAAGTTAAAAAATCCATTACCTCCTGTAAAATACTGTTCTGGATAATGGAATAAACATGAAGGATGAATCAAAAATTCCAAAAGGAAATAGGAAGCATATAATTTGGCAGACTTTTATAAACAATCAAAGAACAAAGTTAAGAGCATGTATAAATAACATTGTAACTGAGGAATTACTAGACGTGGATGCAGATGTGAGTATCATTACTCCAGAATTTGGCATCTGAATTGGCCTCTTCAATAGACAGATGTTCAATTCCTAGGAATTGGAACCTTATCTCAAGTAAAACAAAGCACAAGATAGGTTGAATGCTTAGGGCCAGAGGGACAGAGAGGAAGGCTAAGGCCGTGGTTAATATCACAGTAAACTTATGGGGTGATAACCTGCTGCAGGAATGGAATACCCAGATTAACTTTCCTGCAGTCCCAGAAACTCATGTTTCTGGGAAGGATAGTATAAGGTACTATACACAAGGGTCACCAGCTATTCAGGCTATCCAAAAACACAAAGCAACTAGCAAAACTTTACAGGTACCAACAGCCCTACCTTTAAAATGGATAACTGAGAAACCATATGAGTTAAACAATGGCCTTTAACAGAAGAGAAACTGCAGGCTTTAGAACAGCTGGTACAGGAGCAACCAGATGCTCACCATATTGAAGAATCAACCATCTCCTGTAATTCTCCTTATTTGTTGTTAAAAAGAAATCTGGAAAATGGAGAATGGTGACAGATCTAAGAGCTGTCAACAAGGTTAACCAACCTATGGGCCCTCTACAGTCTGGAATTCTCTATTACCATAAAGATGGCCTTTTGTAGTTATTGATTTAAAAGATTATTTCTTCACTATACCTTTACAAGTAAAGGACAGAGAAAAATTTGCTTTCACAGTGCCTACTTATAATAATTTTCAGCCTACTAGGAGATACCAGTGGACTATCCTCCCACAAGGAATGCTCAATAGCATACCCTGCACCAATACTTTGTCAATCAGCCATTGGAAATAAAACATAAACAATTTTCTAACTCTATAATTTACCATTACATGGATGACAATTTGCTATCTGATTCATATGTAGATACTTTAGAAAGAATGTTTGAAGAAGTAAAGAAAGTTTTGCCTAAATGGGGATTACAAATTGCTCCTGTAAAAATACAAAGAAGAGATTCTGTCAATTGCCTAGGTCATAAAACAGGTTTACAGAAAATTAGAATACAAAAGGCACAAATTAGGAAAGACTGATTGTGAATTCTTAATGACTTTCAAAGATTGTTAAGAGACATTTCCAGTCTACGACTGGCTGTTTGGGCACCTGATCTAATACTTCATTTAAAGAAAACCTTAGATAGTAATAAAGACTTAAAGAGTTCCAGGGAATTAACAGCGGAAGCTTAAATGGAATTAACTGTCATTGAAGAGAAATTACAAGAGGAACATGTGGATAGTGTGAATCCAAATCTTAATTGAATTCTAGTCATATTGCCTTCCAGAGGAATGTTTAGAGGTAAATCTTTTTCCTTTTCACTTATCATTATTCATTGGTGACAATTTAGCTGTGTAAAGATAGTATAACTATATAATTTTGTTTCCTCGGCATTTGAGGAAGACATTTCTTTCTTGTTCCATTACTGTTATTAAAGTATATTTACATAATTAGTAATGTGTCTTTGATCTCTTGGAGTATTTAAAATAACTTAATAAAAGCAGACCATTAGGATTTATCCCTACTGTTTGTACTAGCTTTTCTGGAACCAATTCTCTTTGGATGGATAACTTTCACAGCCTAGATATAGTAGGGAGGGCCTTGGATGTGGGTGGGGTTCAGGTGGAGGTGGAGGGGATGGGAGGAGGGGAGGGAGTGGGAACTAGGATCGGTATGTAAAATGAAAAAAAGATAGTTTGTTTTCTTTTAAAAACATAAAATATCTTGTAGTCTACTCATGCCAAGCTATTCAACTGAAGGAGAAAAAATGTTAAATGCCTCAGAATAGATGAAGAAAATGTGAAAGCATGAGAAATTTGAGTGAACAATGTATGCATTGCTGAAGCCTATCAATAAAGCACTGTATCATAGCTTTAAAAAAGTAGACCCTCTAGAACTCTAGTATTATGTGATTTTTAAATTATTATTATTTCTAATCCTAATCCTGGGAAAACTGAATGCATTCCTCAATCATCATCTATGATATCAAGACATGAATACATATCAAAACTGCCCAGAGTTTCCAGAAGTCAATATAATGAAGCACTCCCATGTATAAATTCTATGATAAGCAGCCATAGAAAAGAGGGAATAGTCTGGCCTACAGAGGCTATAAATATGTGGAGCAGTATCCCACAAAACCTAGAAAACCTGCCTTATGGTCAGGGGCATAGGGCCAGATATTCTAGGAGCCTGAGCTACTCAGTTGCTAATGTTTCATTTATGGTTAAACAGAAATGTAGGCTCCTTGGCTTTGTGCTAGTTGCTGTGTGCATATAAGCTCAGAATTTACAAATATAAGGAAGTTGGACATTGTATACAAAGGGAAGAGAAACTTAGGACCTCAGAGCTCATTACTGACAAAAGACTTCAGGAGAAGCAAGCCAGGAAACACACCCAAGGGAATTAATTAGTTTACTATTTTGTAGAATATTTCCATTTCAGTTGTGGTATAGTCTCTCAGAATATATGGATGGAATAAATCAGAGAGGAGGCTATGCGATCAGAAGACTAAGCAGCTTGATCCTAGACAAGGCCCTGGTTTCCTCCTACCCTTAGAGACATTAAATGGAGAACATCAGAAACTTTTGAGCATCATTTTGAACTTCCACTTGCTTCATGGAGATTTGATCTCTACTTCTGGGTGGCAGCCAGACAAGAGAAACCTGGGCACCAGGAACCAAGAACAGTTTGAAAACTTACATGAAGCTGGAGGAGCTTCATCCTTGCAACCTGTTAAATGGAAGGTGTTTCTACTAATTCTCAAGTGTGAGAACAGAACAGGAAAGCCATTTTCTTGCTCCATTGGTCACTATCTCAAGTTTGTTAATTGCCTGGCTGCTCCAATGCCCTGTTCAGAGAACAACTATGGATTAGAGGAAGGAGTAAAATAGCACTGACACCTAATATTGAAAGGATGCTTAACAAATTTTGTCAGTTTAGCAAAACCTAATTCAATAGAAAACTATTGGAAAAATACAATATTTTTCTTCCTCATTTGTAATGCAATATCCTCAATCATTAAGAAGCCCCAAGGGAAACTGGAGTGGTTAGGTAGTTAGACTTCTGAGCACCCAAGGTAAGAAATTCGTATCAATTTAAATGAATTGTGTAACCTCCCTTTATTGTGTTTTGAGTAAAAAAAAAAATCAGTGTAGAGGAAACTAAAAGTTTAAGTTTATGTGTCAATCAGGTTCCGTAGTACTTTGAATCTATGACTCTTTCAGTTTCTCTGTTTTTGATATATGCATTTTCTGGGCCTATGAACCTTCTACCTTTTTGGAATCACAATACCTATATTTAGACCCTGTAGATGTCTCTGGATTCTGATAATACATATCAGATAGATGATGAATGCCCTCAAAGTACAAAGTGAACCGATTATATTCATTCTATATTCTCATACCTTTTAACTGTTAGGGTACAAATAACCTCTGAAGAAGCCAGTGGGAATAATAAAATGTTAGTGTGTATGATATGACTAAATGATTTGTAAAAGGATGCCTCACTTTTACATCTTTAGCTTCTTGCTGAGTTGGTTTCATCTGTCCAGTTTGGTGACACACAACAGAGGCTCCTTGCAGTCTTAGACTCTTTCCTCCATTGGCTTCTCCATGGCTATTGGCACCATGTACCAATAGCAGCTCACAAAAAATCCAGTCTGCTAAAAACAGATATGTTCACATTGATTCTAAAAATTAAACTCTAAGACCAACAATTTCTCAAACAAGTATTGTCTAGTATCAGACATCGTCTTCTTCAGGTCATGGAAGATGTAGGACTAGACAACAAAGGTCACTAATATGAAAAAAATCTGTGCTTTTCCAATGGGATTTGCTTAAAATGAACGTAAACTTATGAAATGTAGAAAATAAGTTGAATGATTTTGTATATGTCTAAAATCCCAGAATTTGAGAGGCTAAGTCAAGAGGTTTATAGATTGAGGCCAGCCTATACAGAAAGACATTCTCATTCTCAAAAATGTGCAAAACAATAACAACAAAGAAATATGAGCAAATCAAAAGCATCAAAAGTAATTTGTTGAAATTACATCTTTGTACCAATTGGAAATTCACACTTGAATAATGTCTATACAGGAAACTTATAGGGATATCTAAGCTATTATCCAAATAGTTACACTAAAGTGCATGCACAATAGACTATTTCTTTACTCTTAATAGAGAAGTAGTTAATCTTTCTTAAAGGATTCTTCTTTGGGCAGAATGTCATGGGAAATATTTCCATGAGGTAGCCTACTAATTGTTAGCTATTAGTTATTACTAACATATACTCATATTAGATTGGTCTACTATCAAAATAGAATTGAGACCTAGAAGTCTTGAAATTGAGAAGCAAACTTAGTTACCTGTGGGAAAGAATATCATATTATTGGAGTCATGGTGGATATCTGATGTTACAAAACTATGGTTCATATTAGCAAAATTTCAATGAACTATCGGTTCCTAGGAATATAAGGAAGTTTCATTTAATGGAGCTCTGGAACTCCACTATGGTAAGTGGTTTCATCTTGGTGGGGATTCTGGATGACAGTGGCACTCCTGAACTGCTCTGTGCCACATTCACAGCCCTGTACATGTTGGCTATGGCCAGCAATGGACTGCTACTCCTGGTCATCACCATGGATGCTCGGCTCCACGTGCCCATGTACCTTCTGCTCTGGCAGCTCTCTCTCATGGACCTCCTCCTCACATCAGTTATCACTCCCAAGGCTGTTGTAGATTTTCTGCTTAAAGACAACACCATCTCTTTTGGGGGCTGTGCCCTTCAGATGTTCTTGGAACTGACACTGGGTGGTGCAGAGGACCTTCTTCTGGCCTTTATGGCATATGATAGGTATGTGGCCATTTGTCATCCTCTGAACTATATGATCTTCATGAAACCTAGAATTTGCCGGCTTGGGGTAGCCATATCATGGACCCTGGCATCTCTGAGTGCAGTAGGATATACTGTCTACACCATGCAGTATCCTTTCTGCAAATCTAGGAAGATCAGACACCTATTCTGTGAGATCCCTCCCTTACTGAAGCTGGCCTGTGCAGACACCTCCAAATATGAGCTCATGGTTTATGTAATGGGTGTGACCTTCTTACTTCTCCCTCTTGCTGCTATTCTTGCTTCTTATACACTAATTCTTTTCACTGTACTTTACATGCCCTCACATGAGGGCAGGAAGAAAGCCCTTGTCACCTGCTCCTCACACCTTACTGTAGTTGGTATGTGGTATGGGGGAGCTTCATTCATGTATGTCCTGCCCAGTTCCTTCCACACCCCCAAACAAGACAATATTTTCTCTGTTTTCTATACAATTGTCACGCCAGCTCTGAACCCACTCATCTACAGCCTGAGAAATAAGGAGGTTACTGGAGCTTTGAGGAGAGTCCTAGGAGGACGGCTTTTGCCAGCACACACTACATTATAAGTCTCTTCAACAGCTCCCTTCCAACATTCATTTCTCCTCAAAAATCAGAATTTTTGCAATAAGTGAAATTCCCTCTGTAAAGCAAAACACTAAAAAATATATCTTTTGAATAGAGATTTAGACTATATATGGTAAATGTGCTTTGAATCTACTCTTCATGAGATATTTATAGAATGTGGTTTGCCTGCTTAAAAATATTTTTATAGTTTTTAAAAGCTAACTTTTGTTTTCTATAGTATCTGCTTAGTTAAAGTTTCCAAATACATCACCCTTTGGATATGACCCCTGAACATTTAAGTACATATTAGACCAAGACCAGAGAAAATAATTACAAGTGAATTCTTCAGAAAATTCTTGACCTTTGCATAAATTTTAAGCAACTAATATTGGCAAAATTGGTGTTGATAGTAGTGTCAATTTCATCTACTTCCCAATTGGCAAAATTTAACTATGTTTTAGTGTACTCTCTTTCTAAGGATCAACTTTTGTGGATGTCCTGACAGATGTCTTTGCTGTATGTAGGTGCCCCCTTTTCCTTTTCTTTCTGTTCTTCTTCCCCCCTTCTCCTTTTCTCCTTTTGTCTTTCCTCTGCAGTGAGGAGAATTTAAGTCTAAACTATGAATAATAAAGCAAATAGGTGTATAAAACTGTGCTTTTCTATTTTTTCCTAAGCACATCTTGAGATACATTAATAATTTCAAAGAGCCTATGTACTTGTTATGTGTGTATAATATGAACATTATGTAATGTATACATGTGTCACAATGTCCTTTGGTACTATATGTGTGTGTGTGTGTGTGTGTATGCATAATTTTATGGAATTTAGGTCACTTAAAACCAAAGTCAGTCAGCTGAAGAAACTGCATAGGGCTGAACTAGGCCACCTGAATGTGGGTGGCAGTTCTGTGGCTTGGACAGTCTGTGCAGCCACTGGCAGTAGGACCAGGATTTTATCCTTAGGGCACGAACTGGCTTTTTGGAGCCTATTCCCTATGGAGGGATACTTTGCTCCGCCCAGATACAGGAGGAAGGGGCCTGGTTCTGCCTCAACTTGATATGCCAGAATTTGTTGACTCCCCATGGGAGGTCTTATCCTTTCTGCAGAGGGGATAGTGTGCTAAGTAGAAGGAAGGTAGGCAGGTAACAGGAGGAGACAAGGAAGGGGGAACTGTGCTTTGTATGCAAATGAATAAAACCTCTTAAATAAATAAAAAAGATATGCCATTTTGGCATATAGGTTATTCTGACTAAAATCAACTGGAAAAAAATACAAATCCAAATAGCCATCATCAGGAATACAAATGGCAACAAACACTGGCATTGGTAGGGGGAAGGATAACATTTACATACTGTTACTGAGAGCCTAACTTTTGCAGTCACCTTGAAAAGTAGTCTGGAAGGTTCTCACAAAGGTAGAAATAGAACTGCCATATGACACACTCAAGCCACTCCTGGGCCTACCCTCAAAGGATGCTATTTCATTCTGCAGAGGTCCTTGCTCTTGTGTGTTCATTGATGCTCTCTTTACAATAACTAGGAAATGGGAGCAGTCTAGATCCATTAATGGATAGATAGCTAGTGAAAGGGTGGCACATATACACTACAGTATTTTATTTGGATATAAGGAAAATGTACCAGTGTATTTCCATATATCCATGCACATACCAGAAGCACTAATTAAACTCAGTGGTTAAAATAATGAGTTCATGAAGCCACAAGGGAGTTTGGATGGTGTGGATCTCAGAGTTTGTTAGGAGGTAAAGACTGTCAATATATTTTTCTCTCAGCCCTCATCTGAGAAGCTTCCATTTTCAGAGGATGATGATTGGCAGAGAAACCTAAAACTGGCCAAGGTGCAGAGAATAGGAGGCTGCAGAATGATCATCCCTAAAGGGAACATTTATATCACATAATCTCTCCTAGAGTTCAGGGATAATTGTGGACATACAACTGTGGACAATACAACATACAAATGGATGAGAAATATGTGTTAAATAGAATATTACTCAGCTGTAAGAAAAATGAAATATGCAGGTAACTGATATATAAGTTTTGCTGAAGTAACTCAGCCCCAGAAAACAAGCACAGGATGTTCTCTGCCACATGAGTATCTAATTTATAAAGCTTTTGCTCTGTGCATTAAACTTGGTGCACAATCCATGTAGAATATGTGTGCCTGAAAAATGCCATTGTGAGAATGCATTAAGATACAGTAGAGAAATTATAGATAACATGAAAATAAAAACGTGGAATCCTGATGATAGGAAGATTTAAGTATGAGGGGCAAATAAGTAGGGGAAATGAGGGAGTCAATGGAAGGTCATCCTAAAGGAAGGGTCTATGAAAATGACATGTGGAAACATGCTATTTCACAACACAATTTTGAAAATGTAATTAAAGGAGATAGTAGAACACATCTGATATGAAAGAAGGGATAATTGTGAGCATTACATTTAAGCAGAGATAGGTATGGAGAAGAGGGGTATATAGTATTTAAGTTAACTAAAAATAACAATGTATCCAAAAGTCTTATGAAAATGCATCTAATGAGGGCAGAATGAGAAGCCATCAACAATGACACTAAGACCTATCTCCTCTCCATGTATTATCTTTTTGGGAACCTAGTCGATTAGGATACACACCTTCCTAGGATGGGATAGAGGGAGGAGGGCCTCAGACTTCCCACAGGGCTGGGCACCATGCCCTCTTTTAAGGAAGCAGCGGGGGGAGGAGGGAGGGGACTAGGGGAAGGGGAGGAAATGTAAATTCTTTTTTTCTGAAGGGAAAAAAATAAAAGAATATGGGAAAAAAAGAAAACGCATCATTTAATAAGCTCATTTCAAAACATGAGTTTATATAAGGAATACTAATGGAGCTTCCCTGCATGAGTGAACAGTAGCTCTACAAGAAGACATACGTCATTAAAATCACAGTGCCAGGCATAGGATACCTTCCCACAGATTACTGGTCAGTGAGAGCCCAGAGATCTCCAAATTAATTCATGCATTTTATAATTTATCATAACTACATGATAAAACAATATTGCTGAAGACACCATATAGTTTTACTGAAGGATATAGAGAAAGAAATATCAAACAGGTCAGGAAACATCTTCAATATTGACTTGATAGTAATAGATACTAAGAAGCTTTCTGGGTTGAGAAAAGATATAAATGAAGTAAGAAACTTGAGGCTATGTATGGTGTGAGATTTCCCTCTGTATGCTGTTTATACCATTGGATAATAAGGAAACCGCTTTGGCTTATAGCAAGATAGAGCTTAGCTAGGAGGGGAAAACTAAACTGAAAGCTGGGAAAAAGAAGGCAGAGTCAGAGAGATGCCATGTAGCCCTGCCAGAGACAGACTCTAGGGATGGAAATTTACCCGATATGCCTCAGCCACATGGTGATATTCAGATTAATGGAGACGAGCTAGTTTAGGAAGATCTAGCTGATAAGAAACTAGGGCTAATAGGTCAAGCAATGATTTAATTAATACAGTTTCTATGTAGTTATTTCAGGGCTGAGCAGCTGGGAACAAACAAGCAGCCCCCTACTATATATGCATATATTTCATTGTTAACACTTAGGAAATTTTCAAAGAATATTTTTGTCAGTTAAATTATTTTTACTTTTTCGCATTTTGGGGCAGTTTTTAAATAATTTTGATGTATCTGGATAATATTCTCCCTCTCTCCATTCTTCCCAGATCTAGCCCTCTTTCCTTCCCAAGCAATTTTGCATTCTCTCTCTCTCTCTGTCTCTTTTCCTCTCTCCCTTCACCCCTCTCTCTTAAAATCCATAAAACACAGTTGGTATTTTTCATAAACTCTTGGCTGTGTGACCTTCCACTGGAGCATGGTTAACCTCCCAGTGGTCACACCATTAAAGAAAACTGACACTATTTTTCTGAGCAGCCACTAGTTGCTAATAGATTCTTAGCTAAGAGTAGGATTTCATGCCTATCTCTTCTTCTTATGTTTGGATTTTGTCTGACTTCAGCTTGAGCAGGTTTTGTACATCAGCTGTTGTAAATCCGTATATACAACTGCCTTATTATTTCCAGAAAACATTATTTTCTTGTAGTGATCCACTGGTTCTGGTTCTTTCAATCTTTCTATACTCTCTTCCACAATGATCCCAGAGTCTTGGGAGAAGATATGTGATATAGATGTTACCTTTATGGATATCATTCTGTTGTCTCTTATTTTTTGAAAATTGACCATTTATAGTCTCTGTACTA
>PVIU01018050.1:5308-40160 GCA_004026605.1 Ondatra zibethicus
GCATCCCCCCCCGCCCCCGCCTCGGATCTCCCACTGTCTTCCTCCTGTGTGACTCCAGCAGGTTCTGTGAAACCGCCTCTGGGCCTGAAACAGAACTCCAGACTCATGGGTCCCACCAATTCCCAGCAGCCTTCCCTGGAGCAGCTTGCCAGCACCTCTCTGGCTGGATGTTTGCCCATCCTCGCCTGCTCTGCTTGCCTGGCCTAACCATCCCACTGCACTAGCTAAGGCGTTAGCTTCTCACCATTCCACCTTGCTGCATGCTTTGGCCGTTCCCTGCAGTTCTCCCAATTAACATCTGTGCAGCTCAGCGAAAGGTCCCAATGAGCATGGCAGCCGCTCTGGCGGCTCAGGCCATTCACTCTCTAATAGTGTCTGAGTAGGTCTTTGTGGTCTCCAAAGCCCCTAGATTTGTGACAGTCTCAGGGGCTCCAAGCTACTCTCCCTCCAAGCACCAATCCTTCCCCCCACATTTCTTCCTGCTTCCTATGTTAAAAGACCAAACAGACCAGGCCAATCCCTTCGTAAACATTTTGGAGGTCTCCTGCAGTTTCTGAGCTGGTTTGAACCCACCAGCCTCTAAAGTCCCATTGAATCTGACTCTGGTTCCTTTCCAGCTTCCATCCATTCTGAACCCCACCCCCATTTAATCCCACCTCACTCTTTCCCACCCAAGATTCTCCAGTAAAGTCACAGTGCTTACTCTGCTCTGGCTCAGTCACTGCTACATACACACACACATACCACAAACACACACACACACCACACACACCACACCACATACACCCACATACAAACATGCACACACACACACACACACCACACACTACACACACATACCACACACACACCTTCCTCCCCTCATTCCCGTAGAAACAGATTTCCTAAGTGTGCTAAACCATCTCCCATACCTACCTGCTCCTTGTCTCCAACATCTGTGCTGCCTTAGCCACAGTCAACTCCAGTCTCGCTGTTTGCAGAAAGTGTGGAGACTTTATTTACCTGTATGTAAGCTAGTTTTTGTCAGGAGCCCTGATCACTAAAGTGAGAAGAAAAATTATTCTCTAGTTCTGTTTAAACATTGTCCATTTTAAGAATTAAAGTGATCCCTGAAGGCCACATGCAGGCTTTCTCAGACAGTGCTGTCTCCTGGCCCAGCCCGACTGGATACATAACTAACGGGGTTCACTGGGATAAAGTGAGAATATGCTATAGGGTGCTGGTACTAACGGGGTTCACTGGGATAAAGTGAGAATATGCTATAGGGTGCTGGTAGTTGCTTTCATCCATAAAGACTTTGCTGACACACTGGTAACACAGAGTGGGACATAAATGACTTTCTTTGGCATTTGGGTGTGGCTGGGATGAGAATAGCTAATAGGGTCCGAGACAAAGAACTTCTTGGAGGGCCCTGGTTCCCAGCACCTTTGCTCACTCTTCCTGTTCTTCACCAGCTCTCTCCTTCGGATGTGTCTGACTTTGCCAGGCTGTCACTCACCTTCTTTCCCTGTGTTCTCGCACAGAGTACCCACCCCTTCATTCAGGACTCACAGGCACCTCCCGGGCATACTCACCACGCACCCATGCCACCACCTCTACGCACATGGCCTGCTCCCAGGTTCCCTCTCGCATGTTATCCTGTGTTGGCATGCGGTCAGTCCCCACACAGAGGGAAGACTCCAGGAGCTAGGAGCACTTCCCTGTCTTGCTCAGAGCTGTCTGCAGTGCTCCCGTCAACTGAAGGATGTGGATTCAGTTTCGTCAATTGATGGCCTCCTGCGTGTCCATCCTGTCTGGTTCTCACGGCCTTCAGGCATGCTTGCTTCTCTGCCAACTTGGCAGCGAAAGTTTTCCCGTGCTGGAAACCTGAAGACAGTATCCATGTGGGACACCTGGAGAGTTCTGCTCTTTTAAGGTCAAATAGACACTCCTGGCTATGGTACTGGAGTGACAGACTTGGTGGAAGGTCTTGTTCCTTGGTGTCCTGCACAGTTCCTGACAGATGCTAGACTCCTTAGTGAATGCTAAACAGAGACCTTGTCTCAGGTGAGTCTTAGGACAATCTTAGGACCTGCTAATGTGACTTTTGCTGCTTGTTTTTCTCTAGTTCACACAATTGCCAGGAAGCCCATGTCTTGGCATGATAACTTGGAGGAGCCGGCAGACGGTGAGTGGTCGCCTTGAGAACACTAAGGTCCAGGGTACAGAGGGTCAGGCAGGCTGTAGACACCTCTCAGGGTTCTGCTACCTTGGGGAAGATATGGGGTCCTCTGAAACTGGTTTTAACCAAGGTCACAGGAGACTGACTTTTTAGCTACAATGCCAGGTTACTAGCCATGAAGCCAACAACAATGTTCCTAAGCCCTTACCTTGTAGCCATCCAACCCTCCATCACCCTGAAGTGATAATGACTGGTTTTAATTTTCAGTGCCTCTACCCACTAAGCAAGTGGTGGGCAGTGCTCTAGCGTCCTTCTGTTGCTGTGGTCAAACATGCTGACCAAAAGTAATTTGGGGAGGAAAGGGTTTATTTCATCTCACATTTCCAGATCCCTTTCCCCCCCGAGGAACGTCAGGGCAGGAGCTTGAAGCAGAAGTCATGGAAGAAGGTTGCTGGTTCACTCAGTCTCTGGCTCACTTGCTCGCATGCTCGTGCTCAGCTAGCTGGCTTACACAGCTCAGGACCACCTGTGTAGGAATGGTGCCGCCCACAGTGGGCCGAGCCCTCTACATCAATTGTCAATGTAGGCAATCCACCCCCACCCCATGGACATGCCCACAGGTCAATCTGATCCAGGTAGTTCCTCAGTCCAGGCTTTCTTCTCAGATGACCCTAGGCTGTGCCAAATGGACACTTTTAAAGCTGACCAGGACAACCAGTTTCGTTTTTTGTTTTTAAAACTTCTCTGAAACAGTTTTTAGGATGATTGCTAGAACTAGGCAAAATAACGCAAGTGCTTAGGATGGGATGTGGTGTGTGGTGCTTCATAAATGTTGGCTGTTATTTTCATAATTACCCTGAAACAGTTCATGGCTGGGGCTAGGAGAAGGGCCTGTTATGAAGGAGTGGGAAGTAGACTTGTACATACTTGGAGAGGAGTCAGGGAAGGGGATGAGTGAGCCATTGTCACAGACTGGTGCCTTTGTCGGACAGTGGCATTCTGGGAAGAGTTCTCAAAGACTCCAGGCAGAGGTAGAGCTTCTCAGGGGACATGTGCAAGGACATTTCTTGATTTGTAAAAAGGCACAGGAAAGGGAGGCAGCAGCATGGTCTGAGAACTGTGTACAGCCTGGCTCTTGTCCTTGCTGCTGACAGTGGGCCATCCCTCTGTTTCTTCCCAGGGCTGTTTCCTGCTCAGCATCCAGCGTCCCCCTTCTCTCACTGGTTGTGTGACAGTGGGAGGTTACTAAACTCTTTGTGACTCAGTTTCTTTGTCATGAAATGGAGGTATTGCGGTACCTGCTCCTTTCTCTAGTGAAGGGGAATGCACCAGATGAAGGGAAACATAAAGTAATCCCACATTAGCTCTGAATAGGGTATAATAAGGGGAAGTTCTTTATTTAAGAGGGGGCTCACAGATCACAACAGGGAACAGGAACACAATCCAGAATTCAGGCGTGAGAGCAGAGAGAGAGCAAGAGAGCGGAGGGTGGAGGGCATGCACCTTTTGGTACCCGAAGCCATGCCCAACCTGGTCCAGCCTCTCAAAGACCATTGGCTGAAGGAAGTTCCCCATCACCTCCCCCTTTTGTCTAAATAAGAGAGTTTCAAACCCAGTACAAAACTATATACAATAAGAATAGATATCAAGTATAAAAATTAGAGGTACAACCAGAACAAACAATATTAAACAAGAAACATGTGCTAAATGTTTCAATAGTTATCCTATCCTAAGGAGTCTCTTACATTAGAGATGGCTTGATTAAGTCATAAGAGGAAAGTAACTATGACTATCTAGTCTTCAACCCCATCAAAGACCAGAGAAGGGAGATAATATTACTTGAGTAGGCAGGAAGTACAATCAAGCAGCTTCCAAAATGTGCAGTAGATGACAGAGACAATTGGCTACTTGGGCAATCACCCAAAGTCTCATTTGCAACGTTGGAGCAACCAACTTTGGCTAAGGCCTAGAGTAACTGACAGGCCATTTTCAGAGGCAGGAAAGTTTTCAAAACCATCTTACCCTGTCTTGGCAAGGTTTGGCAGTCTTTTTTCTTGTCCAGTCTGGACACTATGCATTTTGTCATGATTGAGGCATGGGCAGTTCTTTGTCCAAAGACCTTTTATTTATTTATTTATTTTTGGCCAAGAAGAAAAAAAGTTCCAAGTGAAGTTTCTTTAGTGCTCAACATTCTCTTGGGAATAGATTGGTGCTGCCAGGAGGAATCGTGTTCCACGTCAACAGAACCCTAAGTTATTTAAATGCCATGTTCTATAGTTCTTTGAAGTGGTCAAAGATTACAGTACCAGGCATGGTTTCCCTCCTGTTGAGCGGTCCTTAAGACCATTTAGAGAGCTGTTGATTATCACCAAGGTATGCATTCCACTACCACACCTATAGGTTTATCATGCCATGCTGATTGTTGCTGTGGTTTCTGATTCCTTTTTAACTATGCCTCCTCTCCAAGCCAAGTTCCTGAACCTCATTCACCATGCTGCACAGGGTCCAAGGAAGAAATATTCAGAGACACAGACTGAATCCCAAGAAATTGGATGGGACCCAATTCCCTTGGTGAGTATGGCTCCTTCACTTAGTGGTACCTGGGAGCATACCAGCAGTGGTGGGCAGGCAGTCTCTCCTGGGTTTGAATTCTGGGCTACATTCCCTAGTTGTGTGACCTTGGACAAGTCACTAAGTTGTATTGTGCTCACTTTAGCTCCATGCTCCTTCAACACACATTTGTCAGGTAGCCCATGCTAGGCGCTGTCCTTGTAGCTTGGCTACAGTAATAAATACACCGCCTCTCCTCTGTGAGCTACTTTCCAGGGTTGGTGAGCCCTGAGGCAAGGCCTCCTTAGGGCAGCAGGGAGGCGACCGCCTCAGCTTTGATAGGTTACTCTCCTTCAGTTTGGAGATCTTCGATGTGAATGCTCAAATATATCTGTGTTACAGCTCAAGGTTTAACAAGGAAAAGCCCTGCTGTCACCGGGCCGTGGGCCTGATACAGACCCAGCTCTATATCATGCAAACCCTGGTCTGCTTCCTCCCTGAAAGCCTGACCCTGCCCCCTCCCCTTTAGGTCAACCCAGACCGCCAGGACCACAGGCTGAACCACTTCAAGGTCTACCATGACATCACTCTGTACAAGGCTAAACTGTGGAGCCTGGGGGAAGATGATCACCAGAAGTAGCATTCTCTCGGTGGAGAGAGTCTGCACGCCAAATTCCCAAGGTGTGTGCCATTGGGAGAAATAAAGGCTGCTTCTGTTAAAAATCACACAAGACATATTTCACACGGATCACCACATTATGACTTAGAGTCAGGCAGGGTCTGACTAAAAACGCTTCAGGAGGCCTTACAGCATCACATAGGCAGAGGGAAGAGGAGGTGCCCACAGAGAACGGAATTGGGCTAAAGAAGTAACCTGATTGGTTATAACCTGTGCCCATCTTATCTGTAATGGTTTGAACAGTTGCCTACTGGTAATGGGGGCTGAGCTCAGTTACTTGTTGTGAGAGGTCTTTGTAGGGTCCTTAGATGAATCCAAATGATCAGAAGACACCTGATAAGCAACTGAAGAGAGCAGCTTTATTCTCAAGAAAGACCAGCAAACTGGGGCCCACCAAAATGGCTTTAAGTGGGAAGAGGGGGATCAGGGGTGGGTGGGCATGTAAGGCAGTCCCTTTTAAGCATGCACAGAAGAATTCCAGCTGTGGTTAAGTGTACTTTGAAGTGATTGGGTATAGGTCCTTACTGATACAGGAATCATTTTATGATTGGTTCATGACATCTGGACAGCACCTATGATTGTGGTGTCAAGAATCTGTCTGTTGTGTCAGGGGTCTGTTCAACAGAAAATAGCAAGAACAGTTCCTGCATATGGCCGGGTAGTCCAGACTGGACGTACTTCTTGGGGATCTGGTTGAAGTCAGACATGAGTCAACATAGGATGGTGGAGTAATAGGGGCAGAGCTCTTAGTAACCTGACTGCTGGGGAAAACAAAACTGGCCCTGGTCTCTTCACTCAAACAAATCAAAGCAAGATAAACAAACAAACAAACAAAATGTTGGGCATGGTGGCGCATGCCTTTAATCCCAGCACTCAGAAGTCAGAGGAAGGCAGATGTGTGAGTTTGGGGGCAGCATGTCTACAGAATGAGTGCCACAACAGTCAGGATTATACAGAAAACCCTGTCTTGAAAACAAGAGAGAGAGAGAATCTCAGTGTTGCATATTGGGTTAGGTTACTGTGTTCTGGCTTCATTTTCATTGCCATGATAAACAATCCGACGAAAGACAGCATGGGGCCAACCCCATCTTCCCCACCATGAAGAGCCATCCCCCACAGCATCAGTAGCCCATATGTCATCTTTAAAGGCCTATCATCACCTATCACAGGTGAGTGACTGATCTTCCAACTAAACCGCCCCAATCACTAAGCCCTAAACCTCAGTGCACATCCCCTGTTCCTCCCCCTCCAATCTCAGCCCAGCAAGGGAACTGGGCCCTGCCTCCAACTCTGGTGGAACCCCACTGCTGTGGTACAGTCCCCAGTAGCTGGCCAGCAGGTTATTTTTTAGGTCATTTGCTTCTGTTTCAGCTATATTTGGTTGTTTAAGTCTTGAACAACCACTAGTTTTTTTGGTGTTGTTGCTCTTTGTGGTGTTGAGTATGTTCTTATTTTGTCTACCCATCTTTTCCTCAGATTGGTGTAGTTGGCCTTGTGTCTTTGTTGATCAATGTTTCAGGTACCAGTGGATCCAAGATTCTGATGGTTGCTCTTTGTGGTGCAGTCAGGGCCATGGTTCCAATTTCCCTTTAGGTCACTCAGTGTTCCCGTAGGTTGATCAGCATTCTTGGGGGTTGCTCTGAAATACTGGGGGGTCGTTCAGGCCTGCTCCCATGGAGGTTGCTTGCTTGGAGCTGTTCCTACTGAGGTTAATGCCTTGGGCCTGCTCCAGCAGATGTCACTGGCTCTGGCTTACACCTGTGGAGAGGTCACTGATTCATGCCCAGTGCTGCAGAGGTTTCTGGTTTGGCCCTATTCCCTCAGCAGTGGCTCCCTTGTACTTGCTCCTGTGGAGGTCCTTGCCTTGGGCCTGCTCTGGTGGAGTCTACTGGCTCAATCCTGCTCCTGTGTAGTTCACTGGCTCAGGTCCATTTCCACAGATGTCCCTGTCTCGGGCCTGTTCCCTTGGGGGTCTCTCTCTTTCGTACCTACATCTGTGGAAGTTGCTGCCCCAGGCCTGCTCCAGCAGAGGTCATTTGACTTGGTCCTGTTCCCATAGATGTTCCTGGCTTGGGCCTGTTCCTTGGAGGTTCCTGGCTTGGTCTAGGTCCCACAGAGGTCTCTGGCTCAGGCTTACTCCCTCAGTGGTGACTTCCTTGTACATACTCCCATGGAGGTTGCTGCCTCAGGCCTGCTCCAGCTGAGGTCACTGACTCAGGCCTATTCCCACAGATGTCCCTGGCTCAGGCTTGTGCCCTCAGCCGTTGCTCCCTTGTACCTGTTCCTGTGGAAGTTGCTGCCTCAGGCCTGCTCTGGTGAAGGTCACTGGCTCAGGCCTGCTCTGGCAGAGGTTACTGGCATGGGCCTGCTCTTGTGGAGGTTGTTGCCTTGAGCCTGCTCCTGCAGAGGTCACTGGCTCAATCCTGTTCCTTTGGAGGTTGCTACCTCAGGCTTGTTCTGGCTGAGGCAGCTGACTCAGGCCTGCTCCAGTGGAGGTCGCTGGCTCAGGCCTGTTACCACAGAGATCTCTGGCTTGGGCCTACTCTCTCAGAGATCCCTGACTTGCGTCTGATCCCAAAGATGTCTCTGGCTCTTAATTCTTCAAGATGAAGTCTTAACTCTGAATATTTATGCCCCAAATATAAGGACACCCATGTTTGTAAAAGAAACATTACCAAAGCTTAAATCACACAGCAAACACCACATATTAATTGTGAAAGACGTCAACACTCCACTCTCTCCAATGAACAGGTCTGTCAGACAGTAATTTAAGAGAAAAATAAGGGAACTAACAGAAGTTATGACTCAAATGGACTTAACAGACATCTACAGAGCATTGCATTCACCCACACACAAAAGAATATACCATCTTCTTGGCACCTCATCGAATCTTCTCTAACATCAACCACATATGTGATCATAAAGCAAATCTTAACAGAGACGAAAAATGGAATAACCCCTTGTATCTTATTGGATCACCATGTGTTAAAGTTAGAATTCAACAACAACACAAAATACAGAAATCCTACAATCTCATGGAAAATGAACAACTCTCAACTGAATTGCCACTGGGTCAAGGAAGAATTAAGAAAGAAATGAAAAACTTTCTAGATTTCAATGAAAATGAATCTACAACATACCCAAACTTATGGGACCCTATGAAAGCAGTGTTAACATAAAAGTTCATAGCACTAAGTGCCCACATAAAGAACTTGGAGAAATCTCACACTAGTGACTTTATAGCACAACTGCAAGCTCTAGAACAAAAAGAAGCAGATCACCCAGGTGGAATAGACGGTATGAAATAATCAAACACAGGGCTGAAATTAGCAAAATAGAAACAAAGAATCAGTGAAACAAAGAGTTGGTTCTTTGAGAAAATCAAGCTAGATAAACCCTTATTCAAACTAACCAAAAGACAGAGAATATCCAAATTAACAAAATCAGAAATGAAAAGGGGACATATCATCACTGATCACTGAGGAAATCCAAAGAATGGGGGAATTGTACCAGCTAGGGGAGTCAATGTCATGATTGAGGAACCCACAGAGACGGCTGACCTGAGCTTATAGGAGCACATGGACCCTGGATCAACAGTTAGGGAGCGTGCATGGGACTGATCTAAGGCCTCTGCATGTATGTGACAGTTGTGTAGCTTGGTCTGTTTGTAAGACTCCTAGCAGTGAGATCAGAACCCGTCCCTGGTATTTAGCTGACTTTTGGAATCCTTGGTCCTACTTCAAATTGATGTGCCATTGTTAATGTTATTTTGTTACTATTTTGGCTCATTACTGTTTGGGGTCCTACCACCCAGCTCCCAAATCAATCACTCAGAGGCTTATTATTTCTTATGAGTGCCCAGTCTTAGCTTGTCTTGTTTCTTGTTAGTTTTTCTTAACTTAAATTTTTCTGTCTACCTATTGCCTCTGGGTCTTTTATCTTTCTCTAGTTCTGTGTATCTTTCCTTCTTATTCTGCATCTGGCTGTGTGGTTGTGTGGTTGGCTCTTTATTTTCTTGGTCCTTGATCTCTTATTTTTCTTCCTTGATCTCAGATTTCTTCTTCAATTTATTCTGTCTGCCTGCCAGTCCTACCTATCCTTTCTCTTACCTAGGTATTGGTCATTTAACTCTTTATTAGACCAACCAAGTGTTTTAGACAGTCAAAGAAATATGGCTTCAGAGAGTTAAAAAATACATCATAAAAATATGAAATACATCTTTGCATCATTAAACAAATGTTCCACAGCATAAACAAATGTAACACATTTTAAAACAATCCATGTTATCTGTACAGTATCAGTATCTAGAACCTACCAAAATTCAGAAAATAAAGCCAAAAATCAGTCAGTGGGAATGGGCTGTTCTCAAAAGAGGAAATAAAATACCCAGTATCACATGAAAAATGTTCAGCCTCACTAGTCACCAAAGAAATGCAAATCAGAACCACACATGGACTCCATCTTACTCAGGGCACCCTTACGCACAACTGGTGGGAGTGTGCACTAGTCTGGCTACTGTGGAAATCAAGATGGAGATTACTAAAATAACTAAAAACAGATCTACTGCCCAAAGTATCCAAGTCAATGTTTACTGCAGTGACTTTCACAACAGATAAAACTGTGGAACCAACCTCACTGTCCCTCATCAGAGGAATGGATGGGAGAGATGGGGTATACATACAAAACAAAATCTTTTTCAGTCATAAAGAAAAATGAAGTTATGTAGTTTGCTGGAAAATGGAAAAAAAAACTAGAGATAATTATTTTCAGCGAATTAAAACCATCCCAGGAAGATAAATATTCTATGTTTTTCTCATATGAGTTCCTAGATTTTATAGGGAGACAAAATTATGTATATACAAATGAAATTGTACAGGACAACAGTGATGGCTAGGAGGAGAGGTGAGAAAGAGCAGGGTAGGGAATATGGAAGGGGATTTGCCCAAAGCCCAATATATACTTGAATGAAAATGTCCTTATGTAATATAATACTATGGATAATGGACATATACATTGGCACCCAATGTGGGGCTGACTACATCCACATTAAACCTGATACTAAAAAACAAAGTTTAGCTGCTTTTTCCCCACTAGTGAGCTCTGTTTGCTAGAAGCAAGCAGAGATGCGATTCTTATAAGAGAAAGCCTCCTGACTCAGCAGTAGCAGCAAAAGCTGTGTGGCTCCTTTAAGAAGGCTTCCTGGTTTTCTCTAGCTGCACAAAAGTTCTGGCTATTTTAGGAGATGGAACACTTAAATGGGGTTTGTGAGCAGTGTGTTACAAACTGCGTAATGGTGACACAGACCCAGTGCGACTCTGGATCTGGGGCAGAGAAAATGGCTCCCAGAGGCAGTTAACATGCCTCTGTCATGTTGGACTGGGCGGAGCAAGCAGGCAGGACTGCGAACTTGACTCTAGCCATACCCACTAAGCATTAAAAAAAAAGTGGTCCTGGTCAAAAATAATTGCAGATATGCATGCAATAAAGACAAACACAGGTGGAAAAGACCTCTAAATGGGTAACAGTGTTGGATAAATGTATGTAGGCTTGAAAGAGAGAGAGAGAAAGAGAGAGAGAGAGAGAGAGAGAGAGAAGTATAAACAGTTATAATATGAAAGTACAGACAGTCACAGATTAAAGTATAAAGATAACAAAATAAACATTAAACTTGTAGGAAAAAGTAATAGCATATGAAAAATAAGCCATGTAAAGATGGAATATACACAGAGAGTCTGGATTATTATATTATTGTGTTTTCTTTGAATTTTTATTGCAGAGAGAGACATTTGATTCGGGGGACTGCTAAGCTAAACCAACAGATATGTTTTAAAGGTATCTTGACTTCAAAATTTGGGTCTAAGGATTTGTTGCTTTGGAAAGGAGGTTCTGCTTTTGTTTCCACAGAGGATGAGAATCTGTGGATTCCTTCCAGGCTAATGTGATTTGATGGACCAAGACCTTCGGAAAGGTCACTGTAAACACCAAAAATTACTTCACCCAACAAAAAACAGGAAGCAGTTTGGAGAGAACTGTGCCCAAATTCCCAAATATTGTTTATAAATGTTTGTTTACACTTAAAGGAGATTATGCTATAGAGACTTGCATTAGTATGGATCTTGGTTTATTGATACAAATTTAAGGTAAATTTTGATATGTATATATCTGATCTTGACTAAGGTATTGTGTTTATGCAGTTCATTTAAAAATGTAATATATAATTAAGAAATACAGGCTAATGGATAGTTATCTATGATAGTCAAGCTTGTAGTTATGTTAGTTAAGTTTTCTAGATGTATTTCAGTTAGATAGGTATTCTTTAAATCTTTCAGAGACCTTCAGAATATGGAATTTAAAATGTTTTAAGAATTTAGAATTTTCATGACAATGAGACACATCTGCTCCTGACAGCACCAATTACTTCAAGAGGAAGACAGGCACTGAAGAGGCTCCTCATGGAGTTTGTTAGCCATTTGGTCAAGAAACTGTTCTTGCCTGAACTGTTTGACTGGATGTGCAGGACCCACAGAAAAATAACTGCTGAAGCTGCCTAAAGAAGGTGAGACAGTCCTTGGGGTTCCTGCTTCATGAAAGAGTCTGCCAGACATTCTGCAGGACACAGAAGAATGTGACTGACAAACTGCCAAAATAGGCAGAACTGTCTTTGAAATTTCCTGCTTCATGGGAAAGTCTGCCAGATACTATGGGCCTGTAGGCTGAAGATGGATGCCCCAATGGTACAGAAAAACACTGACTGTCCAGGCAGCGAGATGTCTCTGTGAATTCTAGAGTTTAGGAAGCTGCTTACAAATGCACTTCCTGTTTACTTAGGTAATAGTATTTCCTTCTGGAGTCTTTGATGGAGTTGAAGAATGTGTAACTATAATTATAGTTTTCCTTAGTTATGATTAAAGATAAAGTAGATATAAATATTGTAACTGAGGCCTGGAGTGGAAGAGGATGTGATACCAATGAACAAATGGGAATCCAAAATTAATAAAAGTGGTTCTACCCAAAGACCTTTGCTGCACAATAACAAAGGGAGTTGAGGGGGGAAAGGGGCTGCCAAGATAGCTCACCTTCTGCCCAATATGCAGCTGAGATGTTTACTCATGTGTGCTTTCTGCTTCAGTCCAGGGCCGGCTCTGCAGAGCATCCCAGAACACTTGGTATCTCTCTACAGCGGCCTTTAGCACCCGGCAGGCAGGGGCAGGCAAATCAGTTCAAATTCAAAACAACGACAAGCAACAAGACAAAACAAGAAACAGACAATAACAAAAAGAATGGAAAAAAAACTCAATGCATTTTGCTCTAATAGCTTAAATTTTCATAGTGATGATTACCATCAAACCTGGCTAAGCATGTGGTCATCAGTGAAGGGAGAAATCAGAGTCAAAATGAACAAATGCAGTTCAGAAGGAAGTGCTGAATGAATGATTATTAGGATTGTAAGCTTATTATTTTATGACAAGTTTAAAAGGTCCTATTCTATCCCGGCTAAGGTCACACTAACCTACTGAATGTGTCCTAATGATAATGCAGAAACCAAACACTTACTGTGGAGATCATTTGATCAACGTGCACCTGTGTCACATGGACCACTGAATTAACACCACAGATGGGTTGAGCTGAAGGGATCCATCTTCGTATTTGGGGCTTTTCCAGAAGCATGACAGGACCTGCAGACCTGGATCACATCACACCTTCTGGTTCCTCTTCTGTAGACTCTGCCTGGGGTATTATGTGAGATGTGCAGGGCAACATTTATGCTGTTAGAGAAAAGTAAATACTGTGGAGAAGGACTTCAGATGAAAACTGCAAACAAAAACAAACAGATAAAAAGACTAGCCTGGGTGGGAGGAGTAGGGAGGACGGAAGGAGAGGGGGAGGAGGGAAGAAAGCTTGAGGGAATGGGATAGTTGAGATGGAGGAAGGACAGAGATGGGAGCAAGGAAAGATATTTTGATTGAGGGAGCCCTCATGGGGCTAGCAAGAAACCTGGCACTAGAGAAATTCCCAGGAATTTACAAGAATGATACCAGCTAAGACCCTAAGCAATAGAGGAGAGGGGGCCTGAACTGGCCTTGCCCCGTATTCAGACTGATGAATATCTTAAATATCACCATAGAACCTTCCTCCAGCAACTGATGAAAACAGGCAGAGACTTGCATTGGAGCACCGGACTGAGCTCCCAAAGTCCAGTTGAAGAGTGGGAGGAATGAGAATATGAGCAAAGGGGTCAAGACCGTGATGGGGACACCCACTGAAACAGCTTACCTGAACTAACAGGAGCTCATCAACTCCAGCTGGGCAGGGAAAGAAACAACATAGGACCAAACTTGTCCTTCTGAATGTTGGTGACAGTTGTATGGCTGGGGCAGACTGTGGGGCCACTGGCAGTGGCACCAGGTTTTATCCCTACTGCTTTTACTGGCTTTTTTGAATCCTATTCTCTTTGGGTGGATATCTTGCTCAACCTTGATATAGTAGGGAGGGCCTGGGACCTTCCCTAAACAACGTGCCTTACCCTCTCTTAGGAATGGATGGGGGTGGGGTGGGGTGGGAGGATAGGGTGGAGAAAAAGAGAGGAGGGGAGGGAGTGGGAACTGGGATTGGTATGTAAAATAAAAAAGATTGATTGTTTTCTTTTTAAAATAAATAAATAAAAGAAGTTGCTTTTATGTTAGTTTTATCTTTGAAAAAAACCAATATGTAAGTATAATATACAAATGTATATTAATGATTATCTTATTTGTAAAGTTGATACTTTAAAAATGTTCAAAATTTATTATCTGTAAATGACTGGAGATTTATAACTTACCAGGTAACGATGGATGTGTTCTCTGCCATCTAAAGCTTCATTTTTTTAAAACTCTATTTTCATCCTTCACCTGAAATGTTCTATCTCAGAACACTATTCTTCATATGGTGGTTTAAAAGGAAATGGTCCCCAAAGGAAGTGGCACTATTAGAATGTGTGGCAATATTGTTGGAGGAAGTGTGACACTGGGGTGGTGGGCTTCAAGGTCTCATATATTCTCAAGCATCACTCAGCATGATAGTCAACTCACTTACTGTTGCCTGCAAGATGTAGGACTCTCAGCTGCTTTTTCAGCACCGTGTCTGCCTGCACACCACCATGTCCCACCTTGATGATAATGGACTTAACCCCTGAATTGTGAGCAAGCCACCCCAATTAAATGCTTTGTTTTATCAGAGTGCCTGTGGTGTCTCTTCACAGGATAGAAACCTGAACTAAGACACTGCATATGAAAGGTTTCAGGATTTTCAGGGGTTGAATTCCTTGATGGAATTGAAACAGGTAACACAGCTCAACCAGTTGTCAAGGTTTGTTGCTTTGAGGAAAGTGGAAGAGGTTGAAAAGGATCCCCAAGTACACACGAAGTGAAAAATTCCAGACACTGAATGCAAACATTCTCACATATAGCATTATTCTAAAATTCCAAACACACCTTTGAATATCTGAGTGAATCACAACTTGTTTGCTGTGGAAGCAGCAGCATTTTTTTTGTTTTTCTTTTCAAGACTGAGATACAAAGTTCAAGATGGTACCCAACCTGGCAGTAAGTCCGTATAAAAACACTCAGCATCAGGAATCACCAGGAAAGCACACACAGGATGCAGGATGCGGTACTGCCAGACTTCCTGAGTGGAAAGTGTTGAGAAAGATGGGACAATGGCACCCTGTGTGAACTGCTTGTGGGAATGTGAAACTAAACAATTTGATAAAAGGTTCCTTGTCAATCTACCAAGTGAGGTGAAAACATGTGATTCAAAAAAGTTTGAAGATCATCCACATGTCTATCACAAAGTAGGGAACAAGTAGTGGTTTTTAAAACACTAGGGTATTATTATCAATTTAAAAGAACAGCGACTGGAGTGTGTAAAAAGTCTTCACAAACACATTTCACCCACCCACACAAACACACACACACACAAATTGAGTCTATTTTGTGTCCAGCAATGAAACAGTATAGGATGGGAATGGAGTTCCAACTAGTCCTGAATTCTTGGGCAGATGTTTCATTAGAAAAATGCTCAGGGGACCTCTGTCCAGTTTTGGACTTTGCGTCTCTTGGTAACAGGTACAAAGGCAGAGTTCTGTAGAAGATAAACATCCCTGTGCGTCCCCCCGGCTAGAAAGCTGTGCTTCAGTTCTCCGGACTTGAAACCAACTGGCAGTTAATATTCAAGGTTGCTTTCATTTCCTGCTGGCATAAAAATTTGTGTGTGGAGAGGCATGAGAACTTCACTGAGAATTTGTGATTTTTCAGTTTTTTGAGAATTCATTTTGAAATGAGAAGGCAGCTCCACATTTAACTCCCAGTATGCAACTTTACTAAAATCTCCGAGTAAAGCAGAAAATAGTCCAGACATGGGCAAAGATGCACCCACACACCCGTTACCTGTGGCTTTGCCTTCCACACTCATAGCTTCCTGCAGACAACTGTCAACTGAAAAACAATGAAAACTTCCAGGATATTTAACTCTTCCATTGTAGTGCTGCCTTCTGAGTAGCATGTTGAGATGGATTACAGTTCTGGTACCCAGTTATGACCAGCGTATCCACTCTATGTATGCTACCCATTCATCGGTCACATGGGAGCCACCTCAGTTCTAGTGACCTTTATTTTCCCAAAGTGTAAAAGCTGTGATACAGTTATGTTAAAGACAAGCTCTCTGGGTGGTGGTGGTTGGCACACGACTTTAATCCCAATGCTTGGGAAGCAGAGACAGGAGGATCTCTGGGTTCTAGGCCAACTTGGTCTACATAGTGAGGTTCCAGATAGCCAGTGCTAAACAGAATAAACCCTGTCTTGAAAAACAAACGCAAACAAAAAAGACAAGCTGTAAGGTGTTTATTAAGTTAAACTATGGAAGCTATAGCCTGCTAATGTCCACAATAAGAACAAAGGTGTCCATGAAATTGAGAGGTCACAGGAATGCTGTCCCAGTTTTGCAGAAACTCTCAGGTCCCCCTAGTTCCAACCACAGGATAGAAGTGTTGAGTTAAGGTGGAAAAGAAACTCAGCAACAGAGCCTGCAATTCTCAGTGGCTTCAGGTATCCACTGGGCATCCTGACACATAACCCCGTGAAGGTGCTTACTGTATGTCTTTCCTCTTTGTGCAGCTGCCAAAGTCCAAGCAAACCAAGGCATCCCTACTAGTTAGGGCAGTGCAACGGGCCACACACTTCCTCAGGCTGCCCTTGACCTCGCTGTTCCTAAGGCAGTAGATGAGGGGGTTCAGCATGGGGGTGGCAATAGTGTAGAATGCCGACACAACCTTATCATGGTTAGCCGACCTGGAAGATGTGGGTCTCATGTAGATGAAAATGGCGGCTCCATAAAAGAGGCTCACTACAGCCAAGTGAGAGGAGCAAGTGGCAAAGGCCTTCTTGCGGGCTTCTATGGACCGCATTCGGAGGACGGTGGCCAAGATGAGGCCATACGATGTCAGGATGAGGGAGAAGGGGACCAGAAGCATCAACACACAGCAGATGGACATGACAAACTCAAAGGCAGATGTGTTACCACAAGCCAGGTGCAACAACACGGGGGCCTCACAAAAGAAGTGATCGACTTCGTTCCCGTTGCAAAACTGGAAGCTCATTGTGGCAGCAGCCTGCATGGCTCCATCAGCTGCTCCCAGGAGCCAAGATCCCAAAGTCAGTCTCCAACATAACTGCCAGCTCATGAGAACCGGATAGCGCAGTGGGTGGCATATAGCCACATAGCGGTCATAGGACATGGCTGCTAAGAAGAAGCACTCTCCGCCTCCCACTGTGAGGAAGAAGAAGATCTGGAAGCCACAGCCAGCCGTGGAGATGGACTTCCTGCCCGTTAAATAACCAGCTGCCATTTGGGGCACTGTGGTGGACACCAGCATCATGTCCATAAGAGAGAGTTGACTGAGGAGAAAGTACATGGGTGTGTGGAGCCGGCGGTCCTGGTGAATCAGGAGAAGCAGGAGGGCATTGCCTACCACGGAGTTGAGGGCCACCGTCAGAACCAGCACAAAGAGAACCAGGTGAGCTCTGGTGTGGTTAAAGAGTCCTAGGAGAATGAAGCTGGCTGTGGCATTCCCCGTGTCTGTGGTTTACAGCAGGAGCAGCACTGCAAACGGAGGAAGGGAAGAGAGTTTCAGCATCCGTGACGCTGTGTGAACTACGCATGCCCAGAAGGTTGCCTGTAAGAAATGGTGAAACACTCTTCAAATCCATCTATGCTAGCAAAATGTTCCAACACAGTTACAACTTAACATAAATCTTTCCTCATTTCCAAGGTTTACCTGACACATATCACCAGAACAGTGAGTTCAATAATGAATCAACGTTCTTTGTAAGCTGCAAGTAACTCCTGATTTTTTATTACATTGTAGCCACATAATGGTTGAGAACTATTTGCGTATTTATAATTTATATTTTCATGTTAATTATACTTTGCAAAATAAAATCTTAGTTAAGATTTTAGTAAAATCTTAGATTTTACTTAGTTAAGTAAATATCTGTTATATACAACTTAGGGACTGTTAATGTAGGTGACACATTTAACATATCAACATTTTTATTTATTGAGACAAAGTGTCATGTAGTATCCCAGACTGGCCTTGAATTTTCTAAATAGTAGAAAATGACCTAGGAACTCTGATCTTACAGTCTCTTCCTCTTGAGTGCTGAGATTACAGGCATGTCTGGTTTATGTAATGCTGGGGAATGGACACAGAGCTTTGTGCATGGCAGGTAAAAATTCTACATACTAAACCACACCCTGGTCCCATCAAACTTTATTGCAAAAAAAAAACCATGTTCATATGATTTTCTCTAACCCTGAATAACAAATGTCTCACCAAACAAAAGGGTATTTGCTCTTAGATCTAAATGTAGGAAAGGCAGACTGTGGACAGAGGCTAGACTCACCTGGGGTGGGGGTTCTCCTGGCTCTGTTTACAGAGGTTGACACTTCAGATACTAGAGAACTTCTTGGGGTTTTCTAAGTATGAAGCTGTAATGCTAATGAATGCTTCGATGAACTCTTCCTAAGTATTTTGTCATCAGTCAGCCCCTCCCTCTTCAGCACTACACAAACTCACTCTTTAGTGGGTAACTCAGAGACCCTAGCGTTTGCCCAGCTGTAGAGTAAGCAATGATTCCTGCTTCGCTCTCAAGAGACTTTAAATCTTTACTTTCATTTTAATCTTTGCCTTGCTTTTGGTTGAGCTTATTGAATCAAAATGTCCACCCTACAAAGATGTAGATACTAATCCATTCTCAAGGTCGTTGTCTAGCTCAAATGCCTTGAGGAAGTCCATGCCTTCTGGGCTACCTCCCGTGTTTCTTTTCAGGTAAAATCACAACTATGGCTGGAACAAAGGCCCCGTAACTCACTCAGCCCCTGACCAAGTCCCTGAGCATTTTAGTTGGTTGCATGAAAGTTAAATATTTTGGAGATCATTTTATCTTTTGAAAGTGACTTTGAAAGTATGTTCTCTTTGCTTGGCTCATGAGTTGCCCACATGTCCAGTTCTCAGATACCTTTTGCACCAGAAACTTTATGGAACCATGGCCATAGCTCTAAAGATATCACATTGTTGAAGACTCAAGCTCTGCCTGACTCATTCTTCAGTGTTCCAACCTCTCAATATCGAAGATAGGTGAGACTTTAAGTTTGCTTTGTTTAGCCACTGAAGGCAAGGAGCAACTTCCTTAAATTCATTTCTGCAACCGCAGTAACTATTTTATGTACATAATCACTGTGGTGTTGTTAGGCACCTTCCTCACTAGAATCCATCTTCTAAGTTCTCTTAATGCCTCCAGATGAGAACTCAGCCCCCATTAAGCAAAACTCCCTCTTCTTTTTTCCCACAGCTTCTGGCAGCCACTATTCTCTCTTCCTCAGTAATATGTGCCATTGGGAAGCTTGGATGCTGGGATCCCACAGCACCCACCTATTTGTGCCTGTACCATTTCCAAAGTCCTGAGGGCTCATGGATGTCATGTCTGACTGCCCTTCATTTTTCAGGAAGTTAATGGTCCACTGTGTGGGACATACTGTGATTGCTGCTCACCAGTTGGGGGTCAGTGCTGCAGTTTGATAAGATGCTTGACAACAGATGACCACCAGTTGGGGGTCAGTATCCCTTCGGGATACATGTGCACCAGTTTGATAAGATTCTTGACAACAGATGTTGGAGTTTGTGTTTTGATAAAGAAGATACCACACTAAACAGCAATGACGAATCTTTGTTTAAAACATGCAAGAGTGGTGCACGTGTTTTCAAACGACAGTTACCTCTACTTCTCTATTTTTTAAAAACACATTTTCTGTTTTGTTCTATGTATACAATGCTAGAGATTGGATATAGGGCCTCCTAAAGGCTTGTCAAGCTCTCTATCACTGAGTTATATTCCCAGCCCTAGAAAAATATATATTAAGAAATTTCTGCTTATATTTATAATTTTAAGATTAGAAATTATCTGCTCAACTTTTTAGTGGTAATAGGTGGATACATATTTAAGGTGAAATAAATGATTAATAGTGGTCAGTCATTATAAATCTAATTGTGTGTCCAGTTTGTTTTTATTAAAATTATTGCCTATATCTCTTTATACAAATGAGGCAAGTTACTACTAATTAAAATGTTTATAAACTTCCACAGAGTAGACTATAGGAATAAATTCCTAAAACTAATCATGGAACTGAATCATGGTTGAAATTGGTCCTAAAGTATTAGCTCATTTGGGAAACATGCTAAATGCATTACTGGGGAATGAGACCTCCAGCTTGACTAGTGCAAGGGAAATGTTTACCCTGAAAAATAAGGGCTTCCTTTTACTCTCCTTGCTTTTTGTCCATCGAGTTGGACATCCCCTTGCCACATTCCACAGCTCTTTCTTAGACTAGTGCAAACTCGGCGGCATCTTCCTTAAAACTACACTCGCATCTTCCGCATTTGAAATCAGTCACAGACAGATGCCTTCCTTTTCTTCCTGCAAAAGCCTTGTGAGAAACCACAGAAAAGTCAGAATATGTAATTTCCTTTCCACATTTCCCCAAATTCATTGTGAATATGTAATTTTAAAAGTCTACACTTCAGGAAATAGAGAAGTGAAAATCAACCTGCATGTGAAAAAGAAGGTAGTAGCAGAGGACTTGTTTATATTGATAAAATTATGGGTTTGCTTTTAAAAGAATTAACCTATTGTCAGCACACACCTGTGTACATTTTAATTCATTGAGTACTGAGATGTATAACTGGGAAGACTTTCTTTGTCAAATGTAGAGTGGTGGGACCGGATTTTCTATGTAGCCGAGGGCTCCTTATTTCTCTGGTCTCTACCTCCCAAGTTCTGGGATTTGGAATTGTATTTTCTAGAGTTAAACTTCACAAATAATCAGATATTAAAAGGTTGGCATGACCTACCTACAAGAGTCAAAACTGGTGTCCAGCAGGCTGGATCTGCACCCTCTGTGATGCACCTGGATGTCCTCACCTGGACGGGAGGTGTGTCTAGCCTAGCCCTCCACCTCCCTCATATCAATGCCTGGGCTGATCTGTCATGAGGATGGCCCAATGCCAGCATGGGCTGCAAACACTATCCTATCAATACCCTAGAGCTTCTGTGGTGATAATTCAGTGGCCAAAAGTGTTTCCTGTGTTGAGAAATTAAAAAAATTCCCAAGAGATTGTGAATTGTCCACACATCTCATAAAGCTGTGAATCATGGGAATGACAGAGGATTGCTCAGGAGAAAAAAAATGTAAAAAAATGTCCTTGAAAAGGGATTGTAATTTCAAGTGGATGAACCAGGATGTCATGTGTTTCTGGTATTCCCTGCACAGACTTCAGTAGATAGGAAGATTCAACTGTCTTCTATTCAGACCAGCTCAGTTGTCAAAACAGCAATCAAAATAAAATGAAGCTTGTGGAAGGAATTACCTGTAGTTTTTTTTCCTTCTTGAACTCAATTTGAGACAACTAAATTTGTGTCTTATGCACCTGTTTCTGTGCATTTGCAAGAGGCTGTTATATTTTGATTTTATATTTGCATTTTTGAATCTGTATAGTAAAATAACAACAATAACAAAACAACATTAATAACAGTGACAGCATCTCTAGGTTGTATTCATATCAATGATACTTCTCAGGTTGAATGTATATGGATTTCCTGATGTTTGCTTTTTTTTTTTTTTTGAAAGGAATTCCCTGTGTAACAGCTCTGGCAGTTCTGGAACTTGTTCTGTAGACCAGGTTGGCCTCAAACTCACAGTGATGCCTGCCTCTGCCTCCCGAATGCCTCCCAGCTGACCCTTTACTTTTGATGTTTTCCAATGCTGGGTACCCTGGGAACCTGGATGCATGCCTTGCAACTTCTGAGTTATCTACTGCTATATAGAGATTCCAGATTCTACAACTGGAAATAGATAAATGGAAACAAAACTAAACAAAATTCTTTATTATGGATTATGTGTTAGGGAAATATACCTGGTTAAAAAAATGTAAGACAATTTGGTAAATTGCAATTCCCATTTAATTTTATTTAAAGGAAAGTACAGGTTTTTTCATTATTTAACATTTATTTACTTAATATATAAAACTGAGAGTCATGTAGTGCAGGCTGGCTTAATAGTAAACTATTAAACTAGCTTAGTAGCAGAGGCTGGCCTTGAATCTCTGATCGTCCTACCTCTACCTCCCAACTGCTGGGATTGCCACCATAGTGGGTTTATCTGTTGCTGGAGATGGAAGTACTTACCAACTGAGCCCTCCTCCAGTTCTTTGCCTAGATTTCTTTCATTAAATTGGAACTTTATCAAACTGGCAAATCCTACTTGGATTTATAATTGTTCAAAGGTGTATAGCCTAAATTTAAGCCCACATTACAAACAGCAAAAACCCCTAGGCTCCAGGTGAGTATAATCGAGCACTATGGACATTGTGTGCAGAAGCTTTTTCAGGAGAGTGGCCGTCCTTCCTGACAAAGCTTATGTCCTTTTCTGTTCTGACCACTGCTGTGCTGGGGTCTCTAGAGGCTATCAAGTGACGCTGCCCTGTCACAGAATGAACACTGTTGCACAACTAAATCAAATCCTGATAGAGTCTATGGGGTTCAAGGATGGGGAGGCATTCAGAGACCTGTGAGAGAAAGAATGGGACTCAGAAGCTCTGGGGAGCCGAGGGTGCACCCCATGTGAGTATCTGGTGTGGGTTCCATAAGGGCTGTATGACTAGGGTGAGTATCGAGGTCACCCATCATGAGGATGGACTGTATCTGCCAAGTACACAGCACAGAGGCTTGGGTCAGCCATATTTAATGAGGGACGGATTCATACTATACTGTTGCCTTCTCACTCAGAGAAGGCTCTCCTGGGATTCATGGAGGATACACATGCAAGGATGGGGATCCAGGAAGCTGGGAAGACCTCTCAGGATCGACACCTAAAGAAGAATTAAGCAGAACTGAGCAAATGGTGAAAATGAACTGTGATGCCCAGGGTTAAACCCTCCAAACTCCTGAGGGAGAGGCTCTGAGAGTCGCGCAGCGGTCATTCACTTGGGCTTTAGCGTTGCTGCAAGGACACTGGTTGTGGTTTGCTCCCAGAAATGGACTGTGACCTTGGTCTTAACAGTTTTTCCCAACAAGAAAAATACCTTGAGAGGGACTTAGCTAAGAACAGGTGGATTCCAACATCCTAGGCAACTCCGGGGAGTTGGGACTTTTAAGTACTGAAGGGGAAAAGTTGTGTGTCATGGCAGAAACACATCCCAGCCTAGATACTGTTCACAGCCACTTCCTTAGGACACGGAGGTGGGTGCTTTGCTGGGGCACACTGAAAAAAGATAACAAAGGTCAATAGTCCACCAAAATAGAGGAGTTCCTGGGAGCACCAGCTCCAGAGAATGGTTGGAAATGGTTCGGTATTCACACACCAAGTGCATGCTCTCATGGAAAACCCTAAATTCTGTATTCAAATGTTAAAGATGTAGGAGAAGGATTTCCAGTTTGGGGGACAGGCAGGGGCTGTGAAAAGGGGTGGGTCTGTCTTCCTTTATACAGAGTGGCCCCAGGATCAGCTCAGTCTCTGCTGCCAATGCCTCTCCTGAGATCCAAGGATGTGGCTTGCCCAGTGTGCCTTTGTTTTGCTAAATGGTGTAAGACCTTGGTAGAAAAACTGGTACACAGCAAACATACAAACAAGTTTTGGACCCTCCCTTCAAGAAAACTTGTCTGTCTTCCCTGTGACAAGCTCTGAGGCAGAAAGTTGGCTCAAAGCAGTCAACAGGCTGATGAACTGTGATGTTTGCCAGTGTGGAAGTTCCTAGAGTTTGTATCTCCTTTCCTTTTCTTTTGCCTCAGATGTTATTGAACACCCCTGTACTTGGTGTCTCTCTCCATTCTCTGAGGCCATAACAGAATACCATCTCCTGGGTACCATAGAAGAAATGTTTGTTCTCCAGTGTTCTGCAATGGGGAAAGTCTAAATTCAAGGGTCCTGCATCTGTCAGGGGCCAGATTCTCTATTAGCAGATGTTGGAAGGACAAGGCAAGGCCAGAGGGGGCTGACAATGGAAGAGGGGGCTGTGCTTGGAATGGACTGAACTTTGAAGATGGCCTGACTGTTTGGCACGTCAGTGATTGTGGAGGGATTGGAATGTTGCAAGTCCAGAACCAAATGATCTTTGGTAATCTTTAGTCTTCTCCTGTATGTGACCTAACATACTAATGACTGCTAAGAAAATCCTTTTGGATATGCAGAGCACTAGCTTCCAACAGACCAAGAACGCTGTTGGAGAGCACGTGAGCCTGTACCTGAGATATCCCTGTAACCTTCACTGGAACCTTCCTATGTAGTAATGAGGAATGGGCCTGCTTTTGGTCCCGGATTTCCGGCGCCCAGCTAGCTTCTACCTGAAATAATTACACAGAAACTGTATTCATTTAAACTCTGCCTGGCCCATTAGTTCTAGCCTCTTATTGGCTAACTCTTACATCTTGATTCAACCCATTTCTAATAGTCTGTATGTCACCACGAGGTCGTGGTCTTACCGGGAAAGATTCAGCTTGCCTGACTCTCTCGACTCGGCTCTCTCTCTCACTCCCTTCTTCCTCCCAGAATTCTCTTCTGTCTTCTCCGCCTACTTGATTTCTGCTCTATCAAAAGGCCAAGGCAGTCTCTTTATTCAACCAATGAAAGCAACACATAAACAGAAGGACCTCCTACACCACTCCTACTTGCTGCTTCCCCCAAATGTATTTGAAAGGTTTCTTGATTTTTAAACTTCCTTTACTTTATTACTATAAAAACCTCACAAAACTGGCACCATGTTGGAACATGGGACTGGGGATAACCTAAATCTGGAGGGGCCATGGTCACTCATATTTGGTTCTAGAATAAACTATCTCTTATTCATTTTGAGGTGAGTTGTGGGTTGTTTGGGTTTTTTTGTTTTTTTTTTTTTTGGTATGGAAACGGCCAAACTCACTATTATTTCATTTTACTATTTGAGACAAGGTGTTAGGTAATCCAGCTGCCCTAGAACTACAGTTCTTCTGTATCAGCTTCCCAAGTGCTGAGATGGCTATTTTTGTTGCCATATTGAGCAAACTAACACTTTTAAAATGGCACAAATGCTCTCCCATCATGACAGTGGAGCCCTGAGGCCTAACTACTTCTTAAAGATCTCATCTTTAAACACCCTTAAAATAGGGATTTGGAAATCTCATTATGATTGGTTTATTTTTTGGTTAGTGATATTTGTTTTGTTGTTAAAGATGTTAAATATAGATATAATTTTAAAGCCATAAGTCCTACATGCCCATCTCCTTTTTAAGAATTCTTTAAATTGTAAATAATTTTGGAAAATTCCCCTGAAACATTTTGACATATGTTTCAAGCAATTATGTTTATGTTTAATAACTCTTATTGATTATGTATTTCATTACAATTTACTTTGTAATAACAATCAATTAGGCACTACATTTTTTAAAAGTTATTGTCCATTTATTCCTTTTCCTCTTATGCTTTACATCACAGTACAGAAACTGTGTCATTTGGTTAAAGTCTAGCTAACAGACCTGTGTCACTGGCTCTCATCTCCAAGCCCTTATTTGAAAACAAACAGAGTAGCTAGCCCAAGGGACACCAGCAGGGCAAGTTGGTATTACATTTATTTTCCAAACACTTGGTAAAATTTAGAATATAAAATAACAAATGAGAGTCAGATAAATTAATACAACACTAAAGAGTGAGCTCAATGGAATAGATAAGCTGAGTTAGTGAGTGAGGTGTGCCTAAGCTGCGTAGGGCTGTTTTGGTGACCTTCTCTCTGCACGTTTATCACACTGTCTTCTGCAGCCACTTCCTCAGGGCTCCCTTGACCTCCTTGTTCCTCACACTGTATATGAGGGGGTTCAGCACCGGCGTGAAGATGGTGTAGAAGGCAGACACCACTTTGTCGCGCTCTCCTGGCTGATGGGACTTAGGCTTCATGTAGATGAACATGATGGCCCCGTAGAATAGCCCCACCACAGCCAGGTGCGAAGAGCAAGTGGCAAAGGCCTTCCTCCGGGCTGCTGAGGATCGCATGTGGAGTACTGCAACCAGGATGAGGGAGTAGGAAGCCAGGATGAGGCACAGAGGGATCAGGAGCATAAGGACGCAGCAAAGGTACATGAAGAACTCAAAGACTTTGGTGTCAGCACAGGCGAGGCGCACCAGAGAAGGCGCCTCACAGAAGAAGTGGTTGATGGTTCGAGAGTGGCAAAAGGGGAAACTCAGGATCGTGCCCGTCTGCATAAGTCCATCAGCGGCTCCCAGGAACCAAGAGCCCAAGGTCAGATGCGTGCACAGCTTGGAACTCATGAGGACATGGTAGCGCAGGGGCTGACACACAGCCACGTAGCGGTCATAGGACATGGCTGCCAGGAGGAAGCACTCGCCCCCTGCCAGGGTGAGGAACAGAAAGATCTGGGAGCCACAGCCTACAGGGGAGATGGACCTCATGCTCATCAAGTAGTTGGCTGCCATCTTGGGGATGATGGTGGAGACCAGCATCATGTCCATGAGGGAGAGTTGGCTGAGAAGGAAGTACATGGGCGTGTGGAGCCTGGGGTCCCTGCAGATGAGGAGGATCATGAGGGCGTTTCCCATCAGGGAGGCGGTGAAAATTACTAACACAACAGAAAACAGGAACAGGTGGACTTTTGTGTGGCTGAAGAGCCCAAGAAGAATGAAGTCCAACGCTGTGGTGTTACTGGGAGGCTCCATGACTCTGGTCAAACCTGGAAGACAGGAGGATGCTTTTTTTTTTTTTTTGAGAAACTACCTCTAAAGACCAGGCTGGCCTCAAACTCAGAGATCCACCTGCCTCTTGCCTCCCCAGTGCTGAGATTAAAGGCACATGCTGCCATGCCTGATATAAAAATGACTTCTTTTTTAAAAAGTGACTTCCAATATCCTTAAAATCTTTGTTCAGATGTCAGAATATTTCGATTTAGTGGAATAATTAATTTTTTTCTGCAACCTGATGCTGAAGTTATGGATCAGTGGGCAAGAACACTTGCTACACAAGCTTGAAGATATGAGTTTGGATTTCAGAGTTCACATAAAAAGCTAGGGGTGGTCCTCATATGTCTGTAGCTTAGCTTTGTGAAGGGCAGAGACCAAAGAATTTCTAGTTGTCTCTGGCTCCAACCTAGCCTCCAAAATGCAAGAGCATGGTTCAGGGAAAGACTCTACCTCAAAGAAGTAAGGCAGAGACTGATACAGGAGGACATCAACACCCTCCTCTGGCCTGCCCATGAACCACACACATGAGTGTATATTACACACACACACACCATACCCCCACCACACCATAACACACACACACACACACATACACACAGAGTGCCACACACACCATACCCCCACCACACCATAACACACACACACACATACACACACTTCTGCATTATCCACATTTATTTCACCATATTTTAACTTTCAACTGAATTAAATAAAACATATAGAATGAGCAGTCTACTGCCCATGTGTTTTACCCCTATTCTTATATTAATCATGGCATAAAGAAGCATTGTTGTGTGATTTCAATTTCCTACAATTTGGTTATTGTCAGTTGGAAGAATTCTAAATTCTTGTACATTTGTGAATGCTGCTGTGACCCGACTCATGACCTTTGCACCTTTCTTACATATCTATTAAAGTAGCTCCATATGAGAGTAAGGCGGAACTCTTTGCCCTAAAGGAAAAGCACACGACTGAATTTCTCTATTCCATGTGTGAGGCCCTGTTGTCCTATAGCACATGTAATGATGACCACAGATGACGACAGATGCTTCATGCCCCAGTACCACGCCTCACACTACCAACACTTCCCTGATGAGAAGGGCCATTGGTCCATGTAGATTTCTTCTCTCTCTCTCCCTCTTTGGTTTTTTGACAGGGTTTCTCTGTGTAACAGTTCTGTCCTGGAACTTGCTTTGTCAACCAGCCTGGCTTATAACTCCCTGAGATCCGCCTGTCTCTGCCTCTCCAGTGCTGGGATTAAAGGTGTATGCCAGCACATTGAAGGTGTGTTTTCATCTTATTTTGACAGTTAAGTGTCAGGTGTACAATAGATATCATTCATGGAGCTGCCAGAGTATTAGTAGTTTTAAGTTGCTCATGTCTTGATGCTGAGGCAGAAAACCTTCTTAACCTTTGGGCTAACCTGAAAAACTTCATGTGAAATTTTATTCTCACTGGGTGTTCTGGTGCATGCCTTTTATTCCAGTACCTAGGAGGCAGAGGCAAGTGGAGCTCTATGAGTTCCAGGGCCGACTAGTTTAGAAAGTGAGTTCCAGAACAGCCAAGGGCACACAGTGAGACTCTATTAAAAAAAAAAAAGAAGAAAATCTTTTTTATACTAAAAATATTTCTTATATATTTGTGACATGTACAGTGGCCTGTCATTGTTATACATATTGCATATATCTTCAACCTATTTCACACACTTCAAGTTATTATATTGCACCATTTTAAATGTATGGCATATGCTTGGAATGCTAGTACTTTAATTACCATTTCTCAGATGCTGTATTGTGTTTCACTGGTGCCATACTGGGAAGGCTAGTAGTTATTAGCACATGAATGGCATCTATGATCATTGTAAATCTGATATTACTGTGTGCTAGCATTGCAAACATACTGTGACACCTATGAGACCCCCCTTCTAGACAGACACAGGCACAAGCACACACAAACATATACACACATAGACACAGACACACACATAAACACATGCACATACACACATAGACACAGGCACAAACACAGACATATGAGAGAGGGAGGGAGGGAGAGAGAGAGGAAGATTATAAAATAAGTTTAAATGAGAGTATTTTTCTAGGGCCAGTCATGCAACTCCGTGGTGGAGTGTTGATCTTCCATGTGTGAAACCTCAGGTTTGGTTCCCATAACCACAAAAAACTATTACAGTTAACTGAAAATATGTGTCATATTTGAATATCTTTAAGAAAAAAGATGTATCTCAGGTATCTCAGTACTGACTTACAGTAGAACTTCCCTTATGTTTTAATAAAATAAAAACGTTTCCAATGTCTCCTTGGACTCTCATGTCATTCATGTTTTATGGATTTCTTCTGACTCCAGAGTAATCATATGTGACTGTAGTTAATAAAAAGTCACTCTGATGTCTGAACACTTAGTATTCATGAGAGTTTCCCTACACTTTCATTAAAGTATTAGCTTCTAAAAGTCAATAAAATGTTTGTATTGTCACAGAACTATTATTTACACTTCAAATTTTAAGTTATTTTTAGTTTAGAAACAACCAGATAACAAACAAAATCTTATAATGTGCCATTTATGACAAAGATATTTACTCAGGTGAATATAATAATGTGATTTCAAAGACTAAATTACAAGCTAAATTTGGAGATCAAAAGAATTGTGATTTTTTTTGTGCCCTGTTACCCTGTATGCTGAAAACAGAATAAATTTCTGCTCTTATTCGTTGTCTCAATCAAAAAGGAAAAATATAATCAACAGTAGGCTCTCGCATGCCCAGGATAGATGGAACAATCAACTTTCAAGTAATTGATAAATTGAATTCAGATGGTTTATATTGTCTATCACATATAACCTCAAGTGGGGACTGTTTTGCTACCAAAATATCCTTTTGCAAAATGATAGACTGGAATAATTGACTTTATCTGTTTATTTTTGAGACTAGGTCTTGCTATGTAGCCCAGGCTGCCCTGGAACTTGCCGCTCTCCTGCCTCAGCTTTCTGATGCTAGAATGAGACATGCATGTCGTCACAGCAGCATTTTTGTGGACTCACGAATAGATGAAAACTATATATATAAGATTATTACAGTTGTGCTATTCTGAGCAAGGAAAACCAGCATACTTTTGCTGTTTAAATGACAGGAAAGCTCAGTCAGTATATACCATACTGTCAGGAGTCCATGTGGATTAATGGTATTGTTCGTCTACCCGAACACTTGGCATCTGGAGCGTATCCATGTGATTACAGTGCTTTGAAGTCAAACACATTTCTTAGACCAGCTGTTCTGGACCCCTTTAGGGGTCACATATCAGATACTTGCATTATGTTTCATAACAGTAGCAAATTACAGTTATGAGGTAGCAATGAAATAATTTTATGGCTGGGGTCACCACTACATGAGGAACTGTATTAAAGGGTCTTAGCATCTGGGAGGTTGAGAACCATTGTCTTAGACCAAAAAAGTTCCCAGTCAGTGTTTTAAAATAGGGACTTAATTTGTCTTCCAGATTTGTTTTAATAAAACATGGCAGTTTAAATGGAGCACTTAACCAATTATTGTTCTTAAGGAAGCTACTGAAAAACCATCGCTGGAGCCAGCAGGATGGCTCAGTGGGCAAAGCACATCCTCTGAAAGCCTGAGGCCTTGCATCCGATACCTAGACCGTTTGCAAAAGTGAAAGGAGAGAACAGACTCCACATCACCGTCCTCTCACTTGTGTGTGTGTGTGCGTGGATGCACACACGCACACAATAAGAACAATAAACACAATGTAATGACAGAACTGTCACTAGCCTGAGAGGGGAGTGCATGAAGTATTTATAAAATGAAATGGAACGTACCCATCCATCTCAGGGTTGGACTATGCCTCACTCTCAGTTCTCCTGAAAACGTCTATGTACTGTCTCAATACCTTCAACTGGCTAAGAAAAACTATATATAATCAAAAATTTATAAATCTTATAAGTTTTCACTAAAGTCTTGAAAATATATAGTCTCAGTGGACATGAAGTGCACAGTTAAGACAGTTGCCTGTGCACTAAATACAGTACTGAGCTTTTCTCCATGCTTCACATTATAAGTTGGATTGTACTGAAGACAATCTCAGCACAGAAGTGATAACAAAACAAAACTCCTATAACATATCGTCAACTGGGAGTGGAAACATAGAGCTGGCTCTGTCCCTGGGAAGTATTGAGATTTGACCTTGATTTGATCCTAAGAAATGCTTAAAGAAGGGGAAAACAACTTAAATTCACAAAAGTTTTTAACATTTATCTAAGGTATAGTGAAGAAAGTCGTGTGCTGCTGCAGTGGAACAGCATATAACCCCCAGTGGTCTTCATATCATGTTCATCGGTAGAGATGGATAACACGCTTTGTGCATTTTACCAAGGGTTGTGGCAGACCATGCTTATGAGATTATGGGGCGAGGTGTGGATACATTGGTTTCTCTATTCTCAAAAATGCTATGTAATATGGTATAGGCCCTAAAATTGTGAAAATGAAATATATTGTAAGAGAACCTTGAGAGAGCAACACCTGCGATTCTAAGCACTCTGTCTCAGGGTGGAGAACTCACCTGTGTTGGGAGCAGCTGCTGTGCTGGAAGATCCTGACTCTGTGGCTTGGGTTCCCAGGACTCAGCACCGAGAGCTCTGTGCCACTCCTGGCCCTTGTTCTATACAAAATTTGCCTGCTCATAGTCCAGGCCATCCCATAGTCAGGCTTCAGAGTCCTCAGTGAGAGCACCCCCCGGTGAAATGCAGCAGAAAGTACGTTCTCTGTTTATTAGCTCCCTAAAGTTAGTTTTCAAATCCCAGGATATTTGATCCCTGACGTAACTGACCCATACTGGTAACATCAGGGTACAGCCAGTTTGAAGGAGATCCACTTTTTAACATCATGACCTGTAATAGTAAACTCCTGATTTCCCCCCTGGGACCATATCAGTCGTGTTAGCCTGTGCATTGGTGAGAATCCATGTGTTGAGAATGATCTGGAAGTAAGAGGGAGATAGACACAGGATGTGAGGAATACGTTGCCTATAAAGTTACTATTTGAAAATGGGTTTGGCTCAACTGAAGAATTAAAGTTTGTAGTTATACAACTTGGCACAGTCACCTGAATGCCTTGACACTCAGGCTGATCATCTATAAAAAGAGCTAAGATATCTGTCCCCATCTGATTTATTTACAGTGAGTGACAAGCTCCAGGTTTACTCCAAAAGTATCTGCTCCCACCTGGCCTTCTGATTTATGTATAGTTAAGGGGAAGTGTTTGCCTAATGTCTTAACTGGTTAAAAAATATAAATTAAATCTGTGTTATTCTCCTTAACTGAGTCGAAGCTGACTGGATGCATACCACTGGGTGTGAACTGCTGAGAAGTGAAAGTCTGCTTGAGTTGTGCTCTACACAATTATACAAGGATTCTTGAAGCCAGCTTATAGAGCTGTTTGAATTTTATATTTAAATAGATTGGCACCTATAGGCATAGAGAAGGTGAATTAAACAGTTCTTGCTGGTATTCTGTTATAGAGCAAGGTAACTGGTATTAATAAAAACAGACTATTCAGTTCAAAGAAACCTGGAAGAGAGGACTCAGAATAATTTTTCACCACAGTGAAATGATAAATGTTTATTCTAACAGATATGAAGCTACTCTCAAATGATCATCATATAGTATATACATAGATCATGTGATATGCCATAAACAAAAACAATTATTTTGTTCTCATTGTATAAAAGCTTAACATGTAATTAATTAAGACATTCATATTTTATTTTCAATCTCAAATCAAGAAAACAACATTTTATTTTTGGTATTTATTTGATTTTTAAGTGTGTGTGAGAGAGTGTGTGTACGTGTGCATCTGTGTGTCTTTGTGGAGGCATGTGCACCTGAGTGAAATGTCTGCAGATGCCAGAAGAGGCCTTGGATCCTCTGCAGCTCAAGTTACAGTCAGTTCTGAGTCGCCTGATGGGTGCTGGCAATTAAATCAGGTCACCTGCACTTAACTGTTGAGTCATATCTTAAGCTACAAGACAATGTTTACTATTGACAACAGAAGTTAATATACTGTTGATGGATTTCTAAAATGAATCCAGAAAATATACTCTTTCTTTTGCTATCACTTGAGATCTTTCAGTATTATTAGTTGATGGATTATATTATATTTAATATTCAGTCTTAGTTTAGCAATATCAGAAAACTTCTGACTTACGATTGACACTTAGGCATGAAGAAGAAGTTCTTGTATTTATTGGAATATAAGACATTAAGACTTGCTTGGTCATAGAAGATGGCCAGTTCAGGTTACATATCTGCTACTGTTAGGAGTCTTAGCAGGGTCCCCTTAAACCAGGTTCTACCCAACCCCGAATGCCCCTTTCCCAGCCTTCTCTTTCAGTTCCCTCTCCCCTTCACTCCCTCCCAACCTGATTGCGCATGTTCCCATCCCCACCTGCCCACAGCCCACTTCAGAAATCTCTTCTATTTCTCCTCCCAGGGAGATTCAGGTTTCCCCCTTGAACCTTCCTTGTACTTAGTCTCTTTGGGTCTATGGGTTATAGCATAGTTATCCCTTATTGCAAAGCCAATATCCACTTATGAGTAAGTACATGTCATATTGGTCTTTATGGGTCTGGATTACCTCACTCAGGATGATTTTTTCTAATTCCATTCATTTGTCTGCAAATTTTTTGATTTATAGGTCGTATTTCAAAATATGACCTACAAATAAGTATTACAAAATTTAGAACTGAAGAACAATCTTTCTGAAAATTAGAACTAGCCACTCTGTATAAATTTACAGCTGTGAAAGCAGACTGGCCAAAAGAAAGCAGAGTTACAAGTAATTAAATTATTTCTAATATTCTAAACATAAAATAGAATGATTCATAGGTACAATAACTAAAGGGCAGAGAGGAAACGCACAGGTACCCTGTGGAGAGATGATTCCATTCTTGTCTAGTAAGAAAGTGGTGAGTGTGGGAACAGAAGGAAAAAAAAACCAGAAGAAAATGGCTACAATTTCTAGGGGGGTGGGGGGAGGGAGGGTGATTATCAGGAATGGGCAGGTTACTCAGAAACAGTCGTTCTAAATGCATTAGAGGAACTGTAAAACTCTGCCACCTCAGGAACAATGATGCATAGTCAAAAGTTACTGCAGAAAGGGCAGCTACTGATTAATGCGACACAGTGTCAATTGGATGGACATTCCTGGGGTCCTCTGTCTGCTGTAGCTTTGTCTTTCTCTTTTCATTTCATCAGGTATATTGCCCTGTAAAGTGCAGTAATGGTACCAGGAATAAAAAGTTAAGGAATTTTAAACTTCTGAAAAGGAAAGAAAGAAACATTTTGCTCATTTGCTACTTATACTTTCTGAGGCCACACTGTGCTCTTGACAATTTAACCTCAGATACAACATTCCTGTAACATGTCACATGGAAATTCTGTGGCAGACACAGAGAGTGGGGACAAATCAGATCAGAATGGCTGCACCTGCTACCTCTCTCTCCTAAAGACTGCTACCCTAACTGTCTATACTTCTAGGAATAAGCTTCCTCACCACAGGGCATAAAACAGCACTTGGACTCTTTATGCAGTAGATGTGCCACTTGGCCAAGGGGGACACCACACTGAAGCTCCCAGAGGACACAGCCATACACATGTCAAAGATTATGTACCTGGCCAACTGATTAGATCTCCCGTGATTATGAAGCATTGGAACATTATGGATACAAAGTAATTTACCAAGTCTGTCTATAGCCACCTTCAAAGTCATTTATTTATTTTTTTTCTAATTTTTTTTCCGATATTAATCATCTTGTTTTGTTTTATTTTTTCCATTCAAGAACATAATTAAAGAAATAAAAATTTTACCTTTCTTCCCCTTCTCCCGGTCCCCTCCCACTACCCCCCCACCCCTCCTCCCTCCCCCTTCTTTCTTGAAAGAGGGCATGGTGCCCTGCCCTGTTGGAAGTCCAAGGCCCACCCCCATCCCTCCTGGCCTAGGAAGGAGTGCATTCAAAAAGACTCGGTTCTCAAAAAGATAATACATGCAGAAGAGATAGGTCCTGGTGTCATTGTTGATGGGTTCTCTATCTGCCAACTTTCGCCGCCACATTCAGAGAGTCTGGTTTGAT